>APFE030053417.1:165275-185894 GCA_000404065.3 Pinus taeda
AAAAAAAAACACATAATTTTTTTTAGCATCATTTTCAAAACATTAATATAATTCAAAGTTAGTAAAAAACATTAGAACGTAACAAAATGTATATGAAAAAATTCACAGTTATACTGGCCCCATACACATAGGATAAAAGGTTAATTTAAAAACTTCACATAAAAGACTTAGAATACATATTAAATATTGTATTGTATGCGCAATATAGAAGCTCAAATGACCATGATAATGATTAGCAATAAATAATGGTTGTCGAACTCTGGGCCATAAATCATAAAACACTTCAAAGTATAAAAAAATATTGGTTTAACCTTTAAACAAAACTTTAAAGGTATCTAATAATATCCCTTCATTACTCAAATAATTTTAAAAGAGACATTTATAAGAGGGTATTCTTTTTATTATTTATTTGAAGATAAGTTTTTTTTAATAATTTTCATTGGTACTCATGTTTTCTGTTATAATTAAAATTGTTTTTTCAAGAGCTTTTTTGAAATCCACTAGCTACTTCAAAAGAAAATGTTATTGAATATATTGAAAATATGTAGATAGACCAAATGTGACTATTCAAAAGAGTACCTACTACAACACAACATAACCACACCAACCTTATCTCAAATCACACCAACATTATCTAAACTTGGGGACATTTAAATGCACCTTCTTGAAATGGTCAAGCAAGCATTTGTTGGTAGTTGCTTCTATGGAATATTTGGTTTAGTGAAATGGTCAAGACAATTGATGTTTCCACATTTGTTGGTCATTTCTTCCATAGAAAATTTGGTTTAGTGAAATGGTAAAAATTTTGGTGTTACCACATTTGTTCGCCATTTCTTTCCTGCTCAATTTGGTTGATAATTGAGACTATATGATACAATCAAGAAGTTTAGAGATTCAACCCACAAATTAAAATCTATACAATTACTCTATGGGCAATGTTTATCAAGATTGGTAAAATTGTTAAAGTAATATGAGAAAAGGTGGAACCATAAGAACTAAGATAATGAACAATAACCTTTCTTGATTAGATCCTATTCCAAAACTCTTGAAGTAGCTTAGTTACTAATGCATTCAAGAATTACGCTCCATTCTCAACATTTAGATACAATTTTATACTAGGATCATCGCCTACTTTTTACAATGATGAAACTTACATGTAATTTAAAAAGAACAACATAAATTTTTGAGATAAATTGTAAAAAATAAAAATTTAATTACCCTCAAATAAATCAAACATTCCAATATATTGACTTATATTGTAAGTCAATGGATAGTAATTAAATTGAAAAAAAATGAAACTCTACACTTTCCCTTACGCCGAGTCGCTTCGTGGAGGTGCAAAGGTTGGCTCATGCTTATCCTAGATTCAGAGCATTTCATTTCTTTTTAAGGGGTAAGAGGCAACTACATTGTGGTCAACATAAAACTTTTGAATTTGAAAATGAAACGTTGGTAGATGACCATATCTTATGTTTCTGGATGACCATTTGTCATGGATGTCCTTGATTTCAATCAACTATCCCATTGATAGAGTCTTAATGACTCTACAATGGATAGCATCGTGCTTGCTACCTAGTAAATAAATTTAATCATATCCATGTTTATAGTGATTTGGTGTAGTTAGGTACAATGACTTTTTATGTAATTTTATAGTTTTGTGAGTTATGTTAAAACATTTTTATGAATTTTTTAAGTAGTTTGTGTAAATCAATTATTTATAATGAGAGGAATATTTGATTTCAAGTTTTAATGTGGTAAAATAGTTTTTATAATTTATGTTGAAATATTTCTATGAAGTTTTTAAGTAGTTTCTTTAAACCAATCACTTATAATGAGTTTTCAAAGAGATATTTGATCTTAAATTTCAATTTGGTGAGTTGTGTTGACAGAGGACTTACATAATAAAACAAGTTTGAATCCATTTAAAACTTTTTTGGGAGAGTTTTAATATTACACTCCATAATAATATGTAGGGCATGCATTTTGAAGAAATTCAAGATTGTCAATAATTAAGAACCATGAAGCTCTCTCACATGAATTTATAGAATGTATCATAATTGTGGTAACCAAGCATTTAAGATCTCCATTTCCAACCACTAAACTAATTCAATTTCAAGTATGAATTTATAGAATGCATCATAAGTGTGGTAAGCAAGCATTTAAGATCTCCATTTCTAACCACTAAACAAACCCATTTTCCAAATCTAACTAATAAATAAAGTCATATTATAAAAAAGAGGGTCACTAAAAAATTACATAAAAGCTTTCAAATCAAACATAAAATGGTTATTTCACCTCACCTAGGAAAAGTTTCTTCCTATTATTTCTATTGGACAACTAAGAAACCCTTCCATTTAATTATTCTATACCAGTAGATTAGTATTTTATATAGCATACCAATAGCACATTGGGCATGGCCATGGTGATGTTGTGTGAGCCTAAACCTTCACATTCTACGATTCAATCTTCAAGGTATATGCTTCAACATGCATGATGCAAGATTGCATGGTGCGAGTCGTGATAGAGACAAGCTTTTTTCTAGTATGATCAAAGACCCAATGTGGGTGTACTGAGTGTTTATTTCAAAGTATTAGTCATGTGGGCACAATTTGTGCTTATCATAGAATCTTAACATTGTGGGTACCATGTACTCTATGCTTCTCTTGGATTATGAGCTAGGGGAATTGCTAACTTCTTTTATTTTTTGCAAATGATCTAGATTTGCTAATATTTAAGATATGAGAATTATAACATTTTAAATTTCTCATCAAAGTAACGGTTTTATAAATTAACTAAGCAACAATGATGATATGCATTTTTTGAAATTTCTGATCTATAGCAATTAACTAAAGTTACAATCTTAGACATTTTTCCTTTTTAGTGGAGCTATACGATATAATTTTGGGAAGATTATGTTTTTCTATTATTTAAAATGTGTTTTTCACTGCATTAATGGATCCCTCATGCTCAAACCCCTTAGAGCATGTGAATTTTGCAGATTACATAAGTCAAACTTATGAATTTAAGAAATATTTATTGAAACTTGAACCAAATTAACTAAAAAAAAAAAACAACTAAGACATCTAATAATTAACTACATTCTAAATTAAAAAAAATACAAATTAATACCCATCAAATTTAAACACTAATCATCAATTTTGATTTTTTTTCGTTAGAAATTTGTTTTTAACTATATATATAGATTCAACAACTTCAAAAATTCCTAGGCACTAGGATTGTGGATAATTCACAACATAAAATTGTAATTTAAGAGTAGACATTTCCATAGCGATTCATATTGTCAGAAACTTTCGAATATGAACTGTTTGCAAGTTTTATCTATCTAACATTTTGGGTGGACACTCCACCCATCTTTAGGGACTAGAAAGCATAACTATATGCTTTATGGTCACTAAAGATGAGTGGAGTGTCCACCCGAAACGTTAAATAGGGAAAACTTGCACACAGTTCATATCTAAAAGTTTCAGATAATAAATTTACAATTCCAACAAATCCTTACCAAATTCTAAGCAAATGAAACTGAAAAATATGCTTAAAAAAAAACAAAAACAAAACAAAAAAAGAAAAAGCTTTGAAATAAAATACAACTCAAAAATTTGATATATGTACACAATTTTTAGAGCAAAAAAAGTTACATTATCAAGTTTCATGCTATTTGCCATACTAGATCACACTCCCATTATTGGTAAAAAAAAATTAGTTACCACAAGAACTTCCCAGTTTTCATACAATTCTCATGACCTTGCCCATAAATATAGTAGAAAAATTCAAACTACATCGATTATTTAGTTTAGCTTTGTATATGAGATGCTTCATAATTAACATCACGTTAATGGTTTGGTTTAAAAATTTTTCAACTAATTTAATTATCTATATTTAGTACATGTCTTGTTTTTTTTCATGTAGATAAAAAGATGTGAGAGAGTACGGAGAAGATCATAATTGAGGGATTTGTTCACAACTTTTTCTCCCACTTATACATATACACGATTAGCTCTAGCAAGATGAAAGAATGATTTTCAATTACAAAAAAATTTAGTTATAATTTTTTGAATGTTATTTTCTTTATTTGTCATTTACATCTTTTACAAAGAATATTTTATTTTTTCTAACCATAATGAAATTATATTATTTTATATCTACATTTTAAGGAAATAAATGAATCATAAAATCAAAAAATATAATTAAACACTTAAATTTTTAATATTAAAAGTTTTATTTTATTATTCAAACAAGATTTGTCGAGATTGGAAACTACTCCATTATATTATATTGGTTAAAAGCATTATTTGGAACTTTGTAGTTATTTAGAAATCAAACAAAAACCAAATTTACTAGTAAATAAAATTTTTAAGATATGATTTGATGCTTATGTTCTTTGTTACTTTTTTTAGTTTCATATCACTTCATGATTTTTTGACATTGTTTAATATAGTAAACGTTAGTAAAGTATATGTAAAAGAAATATTATTAATAAATAAATTAATATAATGAATTATAATAGTATATTGTAAAAGAATTATTTAATAAAATAAAATTAATATGAAATGAAATTAAATAGTATATTGTAAAAGAATAATATAATAATAAAAATTAATTAAAATGAATCATAATAGAATAATTAAGTATCAAATAATACATATTTATAATTTTCCAAAAATATAGGGTTGCAGTACTCTACTTTCAAACTTCATTCAATCATATATCTAGATTCTGTTTTCCAGGACAAGTAAGAGCAATTGACATCTGATCTCTATGTCAAAATATGCAAGTAGTAAGCTAACATAATTGTTATGTACTTGACATTAACCATGGAGGGTATTAGACTTCTAGGATTCTAAAATCCTTTCCTCTAGCCCAATTGACGCTTACATTATATTGAATATGTCTATAATCACCTATTGCATGTACTAAGCTCACTTAGTCTTCTAGAAATTGGGATATGTTTGCCATTTTGTGCCCAATTCTTCCTTGATTTCTAAGGTCATGCTCAACTTCATTCAAAAGATCCATGATGCTTTTCCTTAATTTTATTGGTTCTTCTAAATGGTAGTACCTACTCGTTTGGCAATATGGATTTGAAGACAGTGTCATAGTGGCCTTTACGTAGGAGATTATCTATGCTAAAATTGTCAATGGCTTTTTAAGTTGTTGGAATGTTTAGGAATAAAAGAATTTCTAATTTCCTACAATTATTACTGGTGCTCGCTCATCTGGAAATATAGCTTTGTAGATCATGTCATAATGGCCTTTGTGTAAGAGATTATCAATGCTAAAATTTTCGGTGGCATTTTTAAGTTGTTGGAATGTCTAAGAATAAAAGAATTTCTGACTTCCTACAATTGTTACAGTAGGGTCCTCGGGCCTTAGGAGACTTTTTTTTAGATGTAAAGGTTGAAAGGTATTACAGTTGCGAGGAGTGTGCATCCCACAAGAATGTTGAATATTTTGTGACTCATCGCATTTACTTCCGGCCCAATAGCCATTCTTGTGATTAGTGCATAATCACCACAATTATTGAATGATGGTTTTGTAATTCTTAAATAGTGATTGTAAATGTAAAAATTATATTATGCAATACAACTCTATAGAATCAACTCATAAACCTCGTAGTTTTGTAATGAGATTTATGAATTGATATATGTGGTTGTGTTTTCTTTTAACAAAAGACCAAATAAGGGTTGTGGGCCAGTTGCCCATGTCTGGTCTCCAAATTAGGGTTGTGACAAGTGTTATAGGTACCCACGCTGGTCACCCAAATTAGGGTTGTCAAGATCCTTTGAAAATGGTACCTGAAAAACTAAAGTGAAGAGGCAATCAGTTTTGTTCAAGACATTTGGGTAAAAATAAGAGAAGCAATAGAAAATGAAAACAAATCGTTGAGCCAAATCCTAACATAAGAATTGTAAAGTAACCATAAACCACCATGCGAAGCCAAAAATATTTTTGGTATTTTTAGTTTTACAGTAAATAACAAAATCTATAAAATAACCATGCACAAGATTAGATTAGTTGTTCCAATCATAAATCAATTGCCAAAAAACAACCAAGATGGCAAACACCACCACATTAATAACACCCGTCCTCTCATCTTTGCAGCCATATTCAAATTACCAACAATTATTTCAATATAGCTCTAATCAACTATAATAAAACCCTAAAATTCACTAGGCTAAGAACCATTTGTCCTCCTGTATTCTTAAATTTCTGAATTTCTTCAAAATTGAAAATGGATGAATGTTTTTTTAATAGGTATGTCCAGTAAGCATTTAAGGGAGTCGTCTAACGAGGCAGAGGAATTGCCCGGACGACCAAAAGTGGTCGGAATTCAGGCAAAAAAAATATTGAAAAATCTTGTAGAAGCAGTGTTTGAATCGTGTTTTTGATGGTAGAAATAGATTCAACATCATCAAAAACATCTATGAGACCTAAAATTTTGAAGTTTAACAATTATAATTTGGATTTTACAAAAATCCTTGCCGGATTTTCTCTAAATATGACCGGAATATCATAACTTTCCAGACAACTCCTCTGCCTGGTTAGACTACGCGGTAAGCATTAACAAAATTCTAATTTGAGTTGTCTTAAAATTAATTAAATTTTGAAAGTCAACTTTTATGAGATAAAATTTTAAAATAATTCAAATTGATTATTAAAAAATAAAGATATTTCAAGTTCAATTAAGATACTTAATGTATTTGAATTTGGGCTTATGTTATCTATATCTTGAATAAATAGAAATATTTTGGTAAAAATCACATGAAATATTTTGTCCACCTATTTCAAACCATTTTGTGTGATTTATCTTGGGATAAGATCTTCATGACCAGATAGAAATTCCAATCTTGGCATCGGATTAAATAAGAGTGCCATGTACAGAGAATTAATACTTCTGGTTGGAATATAATGGTCGATTTTGAATAAAACAAAATATTATTTATTAAAAAAATATTTTAGAATAATATTAAAAAAAGCAAACCAATCAAAAAAAAAATATAAAGAATAGATAATAAAATTTGACCTATTAATAGGTTGATTTTTTTGTATTCCATTTAATCTATCATAACTTTTTAATATTTTAATTTATTTTTAACATTTATCTAACTTCATTTTAATAAATAAATATTTCTTTTTCAAAATTAACCTTATATCCACAATTAGAATTAATAGTGCCAACATGGCAACTACATATTTAACCTGATGCAAGTATGATTGGTCCATCTTTTCTGGCAATGAACACAACAGATGGTTAAAAACAATAGACAAAATATTCTAATGATTTCACCAAAAAATTTCTCATGACACTTAGTATACATCAAATTAAGAAAAATATTTTATATAAATATAAATAATAAAATTATATATATATATAATATATATATTATATATATATATATATATATAGTTATATATCGAATCATAAAATGTTAAGTTGATGTTAATTGAGGTGGCTTTAATGTGGTTGTGAATAGTTGAATGTATTTGATTCAAATGATTTAGATTTATTTGGACCGACTTCACTCACCCAAATAGAATAGCCATGACCTTATTACCTAAGCTTTTCCTACATGACTGTACTAAAGGATTATCTAACCCCTGCATTTTTTAGTAAAAGAGACCTTTACATTTTAAACTTGTTTAACCATCATCAAAATATAATTAAACTTGTTTAGTCATAATCAAAATATAATTAAACTTGTTTAGTCATAACCAAAATACAATTAATGTTCATATAAGGCGACAAATAAATTTAAAATGCATATATTAGAGACATTTAAGTGCATCAATACTCTCACCATAAACATGAACAAAGAACATGTAAAGTTTAGATGCTAATTCCACCCAATGGCTACATTTCTCTACATTTAATGAGAAGGACATAATGTTCATTCTTATCTTCTTCTCAATACGTAACACTATGCCCACTTAAACTATGTTTTCTTTAGTTATCCAATTGAATTTTGAGAGTGAGAAGCATGACCTAAGCCACATTAACCCTTTTGGCTAGCCAACATTACCACAATTTGGTCAATTTAGAGCAATATCTTCCTTCAAAAATCGATGTGTTGATTAGAGGATGTCGGTGATTCAATCAAATTTTAAAAGAGGGTCATGGACTAATGCATGGACTACTGAATCTAATACTCTATTCCAAATTTGAAGAAATATAAAGACTAATTTTTATATGTTTCTTCCATCTCCTATTTTGAATACAAAGTAAAGGTCAGGTAACTACTTGTAAATGGGATTGTGTATATCTCAATTCAAAGATTGAATAACTCCACACATTAAAGAGCCTTTCGTTAAATGAACCATATATAAATACAAGTGAAATGACCTTTGGTTTAATATTCCAAGAGATCTCAATGACTATCCACCTATGGTTCTTTACATTCCCCCTTAATTAATATTTACAAGAATATCTACAATTTATCATAATCCCAAGGATTTAAAGGTATCCAATATTACTCATATTATTCAAAAGTTTATTTCTAAGACCAAGCATAATTTTAAACTTTCAAACCTTTCTCTTCCATGTGCTTTCATGAAGATGTCTACAATTTGCTCATTTATGGAGTAGTGTACTAATTGAATGGTCTTCGCCACTACATTATGTCAAATCAAATATTTTTCGTTGATGTGCTTGGTTATATCATGGAATCTAAGATTATTAGCTAGCTTGATTGCAAAAGTGTTATCAATTAGAGGTGGAGTAGAATCCACCTATTTATTCTGCAAATCCTTTAATATCTTCTTAGCTTAGCCACACAATATCCTTTGTTACCTTTGCAATAGCCACTTCCTTCACCTTTGTAGTGGGATATACTAGAATGGATTTGTTTGTATGATCTTCAAGATATAGTTTCTAATCCAAGACTAATGAGGTATCCTAAAGTAAACACACCATTCTCCTTATCCCTATCAAAGTCTTTATTTGAATTCCCAACTAGTTTGAAGTCATTCACTTTAGAGTATTTGAGCCTAATGACTTGAGTTCCTTCAAGTACTTTAGAACTCTCTTTGTAATGCACCAATGTCCTTGAAAATGCTTTTGCATGAACCTAGACATAGTCCCAACTGCAAATGAAATGTCTGGTCTAGTAGTAGTAAGATAGATGCAAGTTCCACAAGTTGTTTATACTTAGTTGCATCCTAAGATGCATCCCCTTCTTTTGATGCAAGCTTTAGATTTTTCTCCATTGGAATAGAGAGAGGATTACAATCTTCCATGCCAAATTCACTCAACAATTTTCCGAGGTACTTCTTTTGAGAAATGAATACATGCTTTGAATTTCAAGTCACTTCAATACCCAAGTAGTAGTGAAGATATGCCATATTTGTCATCTCAAAACCCTCCTTCAATTCTTTCTTTAGGGATATAATATTCTTCATTGTTCATTGTTATCAAAATATCATATAATGCACAATAAGATATACAACAAATTTCCCAACTTTCTTAGCAAACAAAGTTGTATCATTGACATTAAAATGCTTGAAATTGGTTTTCAAATATGTTTGGTTAATTTTTCATACCATGTGTGAGTTGCTTGCTTTAGGTGATCTAGATTAGATCATTATATTAATTTTCATCCATATTAATGGTTTCAGAGTGGAAAAAGTAGAAGATTCAATTCACAAGACCATTCTTATTAATGTGTCTCAGTTTGGAAAATTGCGGTTTAAAACCTTCCGAATGCAGTTTGAGGCATCAAACAACATTTTTGGGGGTAAAAAAGTATTCTCAAGTGAAACACCCCCTAGCACTATTAGAATACATAGATACCTTTCCAACAATTCAAAAATCACTTGAATCAAAACTTATATGCAAAATTTATGCCACATGGAAGTTGACCTTTCTGTTTTGACCACCATGATTCAAGAGGATGCCACAACAACACCAATTATTCATGGAAAAGGGGATACCCACATGATCACGATGAATAAGGATCTAGAATAATTAATATTGTAATTCTAGTTAGGAGTTGAAGGAATCAAACTAAACCACTAGAAGGCTATCAAATTGTGTTATAATTGGGTCACTAGGAGGAAAAGGGGTTAAATTATATTTAAGTGCATTTTGTTCCATAGATGAGTAGATTAGCTAAGAGTGGATAGAGAGAGAGAGAAAAAAAATAAAGGGTTTGTATACTATAGCATCCCATGGCCCATAGGTCTCACTCCTTTATACTTGCAATCAATTTTACATTCAGAGGGAGAGTAGAGTAGCCTCACCTTCTAGCTGGGTTTTCTTCTGAAACAGTTTCTCATGTTATATTTTGTGTTTTTTAAGGTTTATTTCATTATTATCTATTTTCTACAAATTTTTATCTATTTCATGCATAAGCATTTAACGATAATTAACAAAGTCCATAAATCTAAGGAGAAATTAACACTGATAGTGTATATTTTGGATTTTAAGTATAATGCCATCAAATATGTTGTGATGGATTGTCCAGTGGAACATCCATGGTAGTTTACAGATCATATTGGTATCAAAGCATGTTTATTTGGATATATTGTGGGGAATTGTAGGGGATCCAAATAGATTAAGCCAAAGGTCATAAAACCTTAGCTATGACTAACGAATCTATAAATAACCTTCAAGATCCTATAAAGGAGAGGTTTGTGTGGATGGAAGTATAATTCATAGATACAAATTGTAATATTAGCCTCCTCATGGCGGCCCTGACCAATAAGCTTGAGTTATTTGGAGAATATGGAGGTTCTAACGTGGAGGTAAAATCTAATGATTAAGAAGAACTAGAGAGGGAATCTAAGAAAGAACTTGAAAAGAAACAACCCAAATTGAGTGTCATGAACCATTCATTGTCCCTATTTAAAATGGAAACAAAGTTTGAAATCAAGTCATATCAATGTGATATTGACGCTTTAAAGTTAAATCACTCATTGCAACAATTAGAAGTTTATTTTAGTTTTCAGTGTATAGAGGAAGAATAAAATATTTATGTTTCTTAGTTGAAATTAGAAAGCCATGCCCTTACCTAGTGGGAAAGCTACATGAGACCCTGAGGTTGGAGGGAGATCCTCCAATGACTAAGTGGGAGGATTTTTTTTTTTTTGATCAAGTAAGAGTAGGAACTTCTGTTAAACTTAGTCAAATACGCATAATTTACAACGTGCCACACCTGCTCTGTGAGAGTTCAACAGTCAACCGGGCATGCCAAACCAATCCAATCTCCCAAAACTAAGAGAACCTAAACCGAAAAATTGGGAGAACCGCCAAACAAAGCACAAGGAGCATAGTAAACCTTGGAGGGCAAGTCCAAAACTTGCCATAGAACCACAAGAGGTCCCACCACAAGTCACATTGAAAACTGACAAACTGAAAAACAGACAAATGGACCCAAAGGAAGTTAAAGCATAACACACTAAATATTTTTCAGGTCCGACCAACATGCATACACAATCACCACCGTTGATCCACTGATTAAGATCCAATGGTCATCATGGATATCGGAAGGCTGAGAAACGTGAGAGTTCACCACCTGATGAGGGCGGTTTTCTCTCTCCTCGTTCCGCAACGTGTCACTCAAAGAGTGGATTCAGAGCTAAACACAAAAAAAAAACAGAAATTGTTTAGACCCCGCCCGATATATCTTATGGTATTGAACCAGTTGACTCGCGTAAAAACTCACCCGACCTTTTTCCACATGTTGTCCCTTAATTACTTCCAGTGGGCAGTACTTGAGCTAATCCCGTTCACCTGGATTCTCTATTAACCACCACATAAGCCAAATTCCGAGGGCTACCTGGCCCTGTGGAATAGTGCGATTCAAAACATTCTTCATTCAATCAACGGGAAACCTGACCTTGAAAAATCACTGAACCATGAGGGGTTGGACTATATGGAGTCCTCCAACCTCCTGCTGGTCTTCAGGGTTCCTCTGATCCTCCCTGTTAGTCCATAGATCCATATCTTGGGTAGCGTTACATAGACAGTCCTCCCACAATTTACTTGGGGGAAGCGAATCCTAAGAATACCTAGAATCCCTGTCCCTATTTGTGACTCCTTCATTCGCCAATCGATTCGCTAACATATTAGCCTTCTTTTTCACATGAGCAAATTTGACAGTTTTGAGGGTTCACAGGTGAGAATAGATGCGGTAAAAAAAAGAGCTTCCAGTGCTTCGATACTTTATCTGGAGAGGTGTCATTACTAATCTTCTTAGCCGCTCTAATAATTAATTCTAAATCCGCTTAAATTATAACATTGTGTGAACTTGAATTCACTAGGATTTCCAAGCATTGATCTAATGCCATGAGCTCAGCCATGTTGTTTGTAGCCTTCCCCAAGTGGCCATGGAAGATCATCTGTATTTGTCCCTGATCGTCTCTTATGGCACCCCCAAAGCCTGCTAATCCTGGGTTTCCCTTAACTGTTCCATCAATATTAATTTTTAAGAACCCATAAGGAGGAGGCTTCCAGATGGTAGCACACGTGTTTCGAAGGTTCACTGTCTTCATTATTCCCAAAGGAGTAATAGACTGGAGCCCCAAATGAAGTAAATTCTCTCCTCATGGGGCAAGGGAGGATCTTTAGGAAGGGTCCTCAACAAGCTTCTAACTGTGTCTTTGAGCTGCCTTAGAATTTGCTCAATTATGTGTTGGGGCCTGTGAGTTTTGTTTTTGAAGATTCGAATGTTGAGTTCTTTCCACAAATGCCAGATGACAAAACCTGGAACCAAAATCCAGGCTTTATTAACTATCTCATTCCCTAAGAAGTTATTCCTCTAGTTCTTTAGAGTGCTGGATATGCTGAGACTATCCCTATCACTTTGTCTAACAATAATAGCCACCGAGTCCCACTTCTTTGAAGTGAAAGGACAGAGGTTGAGAAGATGTTCAATCGTCTCCTCATGCGCACCACAAAGGTAATACCTGGAAGGACCAATGAAGCCTTTCTTGAGGAGATTGTCCCAAGTTAAGATCTTTCTTTGATGCACCAGCCAAATGAAAAGCTTTATTTTCATCCAATGCGGACTTTGCCAGAGTTTCTTCCAGATCTGAGTAGGATTCACAAAGTTAAATCCCGTGACTTCCCGTTTGGCCTCTTTGAGGTTAAAGTTGCCTTCAGTGTTCTTTCCCCATCTTAATTGATCCGTTGATGAAGAGACAAGAATCCTTCTATGCTCGGGCTCCTGGGTGAGGGCTTCTGCCTTGGTTTTCAACCAGTTTTCATCACTGTATCCTAGATCCTTCCACTCCCTCTGTTTTCCATTGTTCCTTTGTTGATCCCAGAAGTATTTTACCATAAACACACCTTTGTTGTCTGTGTCATTTTTGAGATCTGCAAATTCATTCCTATAAAGGTTCGGTTCCTGTTGCCAGTTATCCTCTAAAAATCGAGCAAGATCCCCTGCCCGAATTTCCCAAAAACAATGGTGTTGAACAATGTTTTTATTATCCTAGGCAAGGTTCCAAATATGGGAGCCCCTGATTTGCCCTGACATTCTAATATGATCCTTTTCCTGCCAGTGCTTGGCATATTTTTGTTTCCAAATCTTAGCCCAGGTGGCATTCGGTTCCTTAATCCATCTCCACCAAAGCTTGGCTCTCGAGACTTTGCTAAGGGTCTCAGGATCATGAAGCCCCAAACCACCATGGCTCCTGGGCTTACAAAGCTTGTCCCAAACTACTAAAGCCCACTTCTTTTTCTATTCCCCTCTACCCCACAGAAAGTCCCTTAGAATGCTTCTTATTAGCTGCTTGATACCTTGAGGAGTAGGAAGAGCTGAAAACATAAAAATGGGAATGGCCTACAGGACCGCCTATGTGAGCACAAGGCGTCCTGCCAGATTTAGTGATTTGCATGTCCATTTTTTGATCTTGTCCTGAAGTGTATTTAAAATGGGTTCCCACACTTTCTTGCTTAGTGGTTTGTCAGTAAGAGGAATTCCAAGATATTTGGAAGGTAGCTGTTCTCTTTGAAATCCAAGAATTCTGGTAATATTTCTCTGAATAGCAATCTTAGTGTTAAAGAAAAAAACTTTGGACTTGTTAAGGCTTACCTCAGTGCCGACTGCCATAGCAAAGTCATTTAAGATATTTTTGATTGCTCTAGCCTCCCTGACGGTAGGTATGCCCTGCAATATAGTATCATTTACAAATTGTTGATGAGTGTTTGCCTCTCCATCTGGGGTAAGTTTGATACCTTGAATTCTTCCTTCAGCATTTGTCATCTTAATCACTCTACCTAGCCCCTCCATCATGAGGATGAAGAGGAATGGTGAAAGCAGATCTCCTTGTCTGAGCCCTCTGGAGGGAGTGAAGGTCCTTGAAGGAGCCCCATTAAGCAGTATGGAAAAACTGGTTGAGGTAACTAATGCCATGCCCCATCTTATCCAATTCTAATCAAAACCATATGCTTTTGGAATTGTTCTTATGTAAGCCCAACTCAATTTGTCATAGGCTTTCACAATGTTCAACTGAATGATCATGCTAGCTTGTTTATTGCTTTTGAGAGTGTACCACCTCATGAGCTTGGATGATATTGTTGAGGATTTGTCTTCCCTCCACATAGCCTGTTTGTTCCTCCGAAATGATAGAGGGTAGAAGTGGTTTGAGTCAATTGGCTATTACTTTGGAGATAATTTTATACACCACATTACATAAGGCTATGGGTCGAAAACCATCCGGAGTCATGGCATTTTCCTGCTTTGGGATCAGAGATACGAAGGATGCATTCAGATCCTTTAGTACCTTTTTGGATCTTCTTGAGTTTTCCACCACCTCGAGGGTATCAGGTTTGATAGTTTCCCAATAGGCCTTGAAGAAATCTACATTGAATCCATCTGGGCATGGTGCTTTTCCACTCTGCTTTTCATTAATCACTTCACTAACCTCCTCTTCTGAAACTGGCTTATTGAGATTGTGGTTGTCCTCTCTGGTAACCAGCTGAGGGATATGTTGAGTGAAATGTTCAATGAACCTAGATTTGTCCTCCAGAGGCTCCTTTGCAATGTTGCAGAACTGTTGAACAAGGACCGATTCCATATCATTGTGAGAAAATAACTCAATGCCTTGAGAACCTTTGATCTTTGTGATTTTGTTGTGTGCCCTGTGAGCTATGGTGGTTTTGTGGAAGAATTTTGTGTTTCTTTCTCCCTCTTTAATCCATTGTATTCTTGATTTCTGCCTCCAGAAAATTTCTTCTTGTAAGCATCGGTTCTTCCATTCTTCCTGCAGAGAGTCAGTTAATTTTTTCCTCTCTTCGGTGAAGCCATCTGTCATGATGATCTTATTGATCTCCTGGAGCTTCAGTTCAGTTTCTCTTTTGGCTTTGAAGATATCTCCAAATTCATTTTTTTTCCAAACTTTAAGACGAGATCTTATATGTTTAAGTCTCTACTGGAGCATATACATTTTTGAACCCTGAATATTCAACTCCTCTCTCCACCATGTCTCAATATTATTAGTGAAATTAGGATGTGAGAGCCATGCATTTTCAAACCTGAAAGGTCTGTTTCTTGAAGTGCCCATAAAAGTGGCTTCCAGCTGTACAAGCCAATGATATGATCCTCCAAAGGGCAGAATGGAGGTTGTCATGGCAGGTCCTGAGAGAAAGAGATCCTATGAAATCATGAATCTATCAAGTTTGGAAGCAACTTGATGGGCCCCTCCCCTTTTTTTGTTCCAAGTGAAGGTTCCATTTAATGTTTCAGTTTCCACCAGCCTCATGTTCCTAATGAAGTTCTGGAAGGCCATGGAATCTCTGCCTAGATGTCTAGTGCCTCCTTTTTTTCCGAAAGAGATCTTATCATATCGAAATCTCCTGCAACGATCCAAGGTAGAGTGGGATGTCTCTCTCTAAGTTCCTTCAGGGAAGTGAGAAGCTTGAGCTTATCTGCTAGCTTTTGAGGTCCATAAACATTCGTAATCATGCATATCTCCTTGTCCCCTACAGGTTGACATATCAGGGAAAGGTAGTTCTTGGATGCTTCAGCATCCAGAATTCCCAATTTTTGTGGGTTCCACAAAGTGAGAATCCCCCCCACCGAATGATCTGCCTTGACCTCTAAATACTCATAATTGAATAACCACTTATTATGAATATCTCTTATCTTTTCCATCGAACATTTTGTCTCCTGAATAAAAACCATGTTTGGTTTTTCTTCTTTCATTCTGTTACTAAGATTTCTTTGTTTCCTTATATTACCTATTCCTCTAATGTTCCAGGTTGTGAACTTCATTAAGAAAGATTAGTAAAGGAATAACTGGTAAGATCTTTCATCTTACTTGAGTTGATCAACAATTTTACACATTCATTCAACAGTTCATTCTGCCTCTTTCTCCCTCTTTTCTTGCCTGAGTTCTTTGGAGATTGTGCCTGAGGATTCTCCATCACCTTGACCCCACTTGACTCCTGGCTTTCATGATTTCTTTTGACTCCCTCTCCCTTCGCTTGTGACCTCCAGAGAAAGAGCTGTTATACTCTATCATAGTCCTCTTTTGGCAGGGAGCCCACCCCTATTTTTTTTACCTTGTTCCAGAAATTTCTCTATATATAGATTTTCCCTATCCAAAATCTCCTATAATTCATGGTCCTATGTTCCTGCTTCACTTGGAGTCATCTCTTGGGCCCTACTGATCTCGATCAGGCTTGGTAGATCTTCCTTTTTCTGGTTGTCTACTATTATATCCTGCATGTCAGCTACCCTATCATGTTCTTTTGTTACATTCTCCATGTCCTAGACTGTCTCCTTGTTCTCCTCTGCTTCCTCCAGGATCTTGAAGTTGTTTTGTCTTGTGTGTTTTTCCTCATTTTTCTTCTTGTGTGGATGCTTTCCTCCTTTTCCCTTACTCGCAACTTTGGTGAAACCCTGTGGTATCTTTCGACAGTGGTTTTTGGATTATCTTCCTTGTTGATTGTAGGTAAATCTCTATATAGATGCCCATGTTCATGGCATTTGCGACATCTGAATGGTATGTGCTCATAGTCCACTATCTGCACCCATTCTTCATCATATACTTCTAAAATTATCGCTTTCGGCAGGGCTCCAAATAGATCCATTTCCACACATATTCGGGCAGAGGAGGTATATCTCCCTTTCAGAGTTGCCTTTGAGATTTTTAGAAAATGTCCCAGCTTGTTGCCTATGGTTTTCAAAGATTCTAGCAACCAATAATCCAAAGGAAGGGAATATAGTCTGATCCAAACCGGTATTGAAGTGAATGTTTCACGTTCTGGGACAAAGTTCATCATCCATGGCCACATGTAGAGTCCTGCCACAGCATAGAAATAGCGCCCCCCTTCAAACACTTTGTCTTTGTCTTCTAGGCTTGCAAACACTACTGTGAAAAAACCCTTAGAACCCAAATGTAAATGTATTTCCCCCTTTGGCTTCCAATTCCTTATCCAGACATGTAAAGCCCTTTCCATCAGCCATAGCCCCATGAACTTGCATATAATTGCATGCTCCATCATATGATCTCTATGAGCTTGTATCGCTGGGTTGCTTAATGCGACCCGAGGAATAATGCTGACCTTGAGCTTGCAGACTCTCGTGGTCTTTCTGCAAGCCGGTTTTTCACTACTGCCTCCAGTATCCTTTTCTTTCTCGTTTCTGTTGATCCCCTTTCTGATCTTGATCTCCGCTTCTTCTAGATGTCCCCTGACTTCTGGTTTTTGAGATCTTGTCCAGTGGTTTTTTGAAATGTTTCTTTCTCACGTTCTAACTTCCTCCTATGACTGCCTGGCTGTAGGAGGGAGCATCACTTCCCCCCTGCACTCTCCGCCATGGTACCCTGAATCCAAAACCCTGTCTTCAACTCCAACCCTAGCTTCTCCGCTCCTTCATCTCATCCCAATTCGAAAAGAAAGTGGGAGGATTTCAAAACCCTCATAAAGTAATAATTTTATCCTATCAAGTATGTAGAGCATTAGTGGATTTGGTGGCATTACTTCAAGAAGAGATGGGGGGGAAATGTACAAGAATACACCACAAAACCTACAAAGATGGCCATAATGCTAGGTATCTCCCATAAGAAGCCAAACATACTCCTCAACTATCTAGGGGGTCTGCATAGCCATCTGCAGAAGAAAGTGATATTATTTAATCCGAAATTGGTAGATGAGGCTTATGTACAAGAAAAATGCCTGGAGAACATAGGCCAAAAGAAAGGGCAATGAACTGGGTCAAAGAAGAAAGAGAACCAGGAAGCTTCCAAGGAGGCAAAGAAGAAGTGGAAAGGGGGAAAGGAAAAAAATACAACAACCACAACACACCAGTGTAAATATCCCAACAACCACTACAACCACTATAACGTTGATGATCATAGAGTGGTAAGTGTTGGATGTTGCATCTAGAGCTCAACCTGAAGAACAAAAAGAAAGATGCTAGGAATAAAATCTTATGGCCAAAAATTTAAGTAATCAGGCAAAAAGTAGCTCCAATGTGGATGAGAAGATGGTTTGTACATCAATGTAGAAGGAGGTGAGTCTAAGTAGCGTTCAACAACAGGAAGAGAATGAAACGACCAAACTCTTCCATATAAAGGCATAGGTCAAGAAGACAAAGATTGATTCCTTGCTCAACTTACGATCACATGAAAATATCATTCCAACATAGTTTATCAACAAATTGGAACTGGATGTTCATGAAATCCAAACCCATATCCATTGGGATGGGTAAATAAGGATGTGGAAATAAAGGTGACCAAATAATGTAAAATTACATTTTCTATTAGTGTTGATTTTATTGATGAAGTAAAACTAGATGTAGTTCCCCTTGATGTATGTGGGGTGGTGTTTGGAAGTCCCTATATGTATATGCCTTATGCAATGTTCACATGGAGAGCCAACCAATATTGTCTCATCAAATATGAAAAATCTCTTACCATCAACCTGCACAAGGGTAAGTCCAAAATTTTGTTGGTAAGTGTCAACCAAGCCAAGAAATTGATCAGTTCTAGCAATAAATGTGGTTTACGATTTTTAAGAGGAAATAAGTTTGTAGAAGAATTAATGAGTACAAATTCATCGATGAAAGGATGTAATAAGGAATAAAAATAATAACTAAAAGAGTTGCTACAAGCATAAACGAGTGTGTTCTAAGAGCCTAAAGGGCTAGTGCTCATGAGGGAAGTGGAGCACGAAATCTAGTTGTTTCCAGAGTCACACTTGCTAAATATTGAGTTGTATAGAGAGTTCATTATAAAAGTGAGGTGAAGAGTCAGTTGCAACAACTACCAGAATAAGGGGCCATTCAACCAAGTACCTCACTGTGTGGGTCATCCGTCATCATTGTACCAAAAAAGGATGAGAATTGGTAGATGAGTATAGACCATAGGGTGTTAAACAAAATTACATTCAAGAACAAATTACCCCTTACCTAAGGTAGATGATTTGTTGGATTAGTTACAACAAGACAAATAATTCACCAAGATGGACTTAAAGTTTGGATATCACTAAGTTGAACTCAAAGAATAAAATTTCTGGAAGATTGCCTTCAAAACTAGGTAAGGTTGGTATGAGTGGTTAGTCATATCATTTCGCCTATGCAATGCATCGACTAAGTTTATGAGGTTAATGAATCTTATAATTCACCCTTTTATATATTCATTTATTCTTATTTATTTGGATGATATATTGATATAGATGCTACCTAGGAGAAGCACACCTCACATTTGATATAGGTGCTAGAGACATTAAAGAAGCACGGGCTATTAGAAAATCTTTAGAAGTGTGATTTTAAACAAGAGTCTGTATCTGGGATATGTGATAGGTGGGGGAGAGTTGGAGATATATCTTGTCAAGATGGATGCCATCCTGAAGTGGCTAGTGCCTCCTAATATTTTTGAGGTTAGGAGTTTCGTTGAGGAAACACATTACCTGAGGAAATTCATACCCTCATTTTTAGCAATAGAAAAGTCACTCTATGCCATCATCCCTCCTTCTTGTTGTTTAATTAATTTTAATTAACAAATAACAAATGTTAAAACAAAGTTTCAACCAATCATGGTTTCCTTAGGCTGGTGTTGCAATTATATTTGACATTACCAAAAAGAAGGGGCCAAAATTAGAGAGGTTGCAATAGACTTTGTTATAGTACCATGGACCAATACCATGGCTATAATACCACATCCCCCAAGAAATTACGACTTATATTCATATAAGATTTTTTTTTTAATTAATCAATTTAGTTAAAAGAGAATAAATAACATAACTACTTTTGATTAAAAAATACTACTAAATATATAATTAAATTTTGACCATCAACCTAACAATTAAATTAAAATTATCAAAATAAACTATATGATAATTTAGTAAACTTAATTACGAACTTCATTCAACCACAGCAAATAATTTTCTTAATTAACTTTTAAACATAAATATAACCTGCTTAATTTTTTTGGTTAAGTCTGACTTATCTGAAATGAATGAAAAAAACAATGTCCCCATCTCCAATTTCAATATTGTATTAGTGGGAATATTCCATAGGCAGAAAACGTGTAAATAGAGAAAACAAAATGATCACAATCAGACAGTACAACCACCGATCTAGCATTGTTGTCCGTCTGATCCATGTATCATCTGCATCTACCTTTTATTGTATATTTATTTTCCATTTAATTTTA
>APFE030053417.1:220293-234536 GCA_000404065.3 Pinus taeda
ATCTATATCTATATCTATATATACACTTTACAAATGTGTTAAATAACTAGTTAATGACTTAACACTTTTGTTGCAATGTTCATGTCGAACCGGAAGGCGAGTTCTTGGTCGAACCTCTCGTTATACTAGATCGGAGAGAAGTAACACTGCGGAAATGAGTTATCACCCAGGTTATAGTGGAGTGGCAGCACTACGGGCTGGAAGAGGCCACTTGGGAAGATGAATAGGTCATGAGAGAAAAAATTTCGAGTTTATTTGCAGGAAGAGAACATCGGGACAATGTTCCATTTTAGGAGGGGAAGATGTAATATCCCACATTAATGTAAATATTTATTTTATTTACTGCAACCAAACAAACTATTACTATTTGTTTGAATTATAAACTATTTTGGAATTCAGTTATTGAAGAATAAATTTTGTAGTTATGGGTAAATATTGTTTTACTAGGTAATTAGTTATGGAAACAATTATCTGTTCCAAAACTAAATTCTAGAGTTTTTTTTACAAAAAATGATCAAGAGGATGGTGATCTGAGATCAAGATATAGAGGGGACTGTACTAAAAGGCCAGGCAATCTATAATGGCTATGTCTCGTTAAGACCAAATAGCTGGTAAAATTTAAAGTCTTTAAAGAGAGAGAGAACTCCCGAAGTAAGGAGTAGCACTGGGGGAAGATTTACCAGAGTAGGTAATCTCACGACAAGGAGGAAATTAAAGTGAAAATCTTATATCAGATTTAGTCCTAGACAACGTAAACAAATAAGCACAAAATTGCTTATATAAGTTGTTCACTGAATCTAAGAATAGTAGCTAGGAGATTGGCTAAATTCTTAGAGATATAATTGTTAATTATTGTGTAAAAAGTACAGGTAATGTTTTCCTATTTATGGAGTATGTAATTAGATTTCTTTTGTATTTAATTGAAAGAATTATTTTAAATAATCATAGAGAATCTGAGGAAAAACCCTTACTACATTCACAGGAAGAAACTGTATTAAGAATATCAGAAGATTTAGTAAAGAAACTAGAATGACAAACAAATTTTGGGAAAGGATAGGTATTCCTTATAAATAGAACTATTGCATTAACCAGATAAGGTAGATTTCCCTATATTTCATCTTATCTAACTCATGAACAACATTTAAATCCATCTATTAATCGAAAGAATGGTAAACATTATAGATTGTGATCGACAGATATTAAACTATTATCGAACTCTATACCATAAATCTATGCATGCATAAGAACCCTGTAGATGCAATAAATATACAAATTAATTCTGAATAGCCACGTTGAAAAACAAGAAATTCAACAAAGCTCACGAATTTAGTCATGTAAGACAAAATTCGCGACTTCTAGAAATTTTCATTGAGATACAAAAGATTACAGTCTTAGACGGGCATCACATATGGTGGCATTACAAGCTTCAAAAGAAAACATTTAAACAATTTTTTCTTGTAAGTCAAAATTACTGAGATTTTACTGAACTAGGGCTAAATCTATGCAAAAACCTTTACACATTTTCTAGCCACATTACATCAAACAAAGTGTAGAATAATCCCTCGGAAGAATCGAGGAAGGATAGCCCTCGGCTTCCAAAAAAAAAGAACTCTGTGTTTAAATAAAAACTCAAAAAAATAATCGAAAACCCAACAGTGAAATATGAAAACCTCTTCTCAATTATAAACTCCAGTCATATATTTAAGTGTTCCAATGTAATATCAGGGATGGCGACCAGAGAGCCCTTTGCTAAAAAAACCTCCACACTCGGTCGTACCCGTAGGCCTCCTTTCCTTATAAAAGACCTCACACAAACTTCTGGTAACAAACACAAGACAAGCTATCAGAGGAGCCATGACTCCAGCAGTCTCAGAAGACCCATCTAGAGTTTTCCTTTACAGTCTTTTCAGTTTGGTGGCTTGTCCATAAAAACCCTATTCTAGACAGATTTAGAGAGACTCGTATTGCCGGGAGTTGGTTGTGGACAATGAAACCAGAAGGAGGGTTTGCCTCAGCACCAGGATGAATCTTCTGTCCCAGGTGCTAGACCTTTCACCTTAACAGAGAAATGGTATTAGAAACATGCAACAAAAATAGGAATCAATAATAAACTTTCTAACCATGAAATACATAGACAATTATGCAGAAAGAAGATCTGAAAGCTTACCTTTGGTGAAAACATCCTAGGCTCGGCCTCTGTTGAACGAATTCCAGAGCATTGAAGTGGTTTCAAGTTCTTTAGGGCACTCCGAGTTGCTGGAACACAATGGAAATGGTCTAGTGAACCCGGATAACAGATGAAGACAACCATTGAAGGACAGAGCAGAGCCATAACCTCTCGAAAAGTCCAAAGTGAAACAATGACAAGTTGAAACCTCACTGCCGAGAAATGAAGGAACGATAACCTGCGGACCATTCGATCCAGCGGGCCAAGGTGAGTTGTTGATGGAGGAACCTGATCTCGAGGGTTAGGTGGGATAAGGACAGATGGATCACCTCTAGGCAGCCATTCGGACCCAGACATCCACCCGGACCCAGACAACCGAAGCAATAAATTCACATGCATTTCCTAAGCGAGATTCAAGGTTATGGCATGTGAATATTAATGCAAAGGCCAGCATCGTACCCATAGGTTTAATTACACATGAATGTAACCATTGTAAAGACAAATGTCGCATACATCTAAAATCTCGCCGCATTTATTATTCAATAATTCATAGCATGTAAAGTCCAACCATTGCATGTATAAATTTGATAATGACAATTATTATGGTTGTTTAAAAGTCATACATAATGGTTAATCCATGTTTATGTTTCGTTTAACCTATATATGTATTTATGGGGTGACTTAATATGTCATTTTTTTTTTTTTTTTATATTAGAGTTGATAGATAGATGTGTTACAATTACTCTCTCCTCCTCTATATATATATAATTAAATAATTTAAACTATACATTTTTATTAATTATTATAGAATTTAAATAAAGTTTATTAATCATAATAATAATAATGATAATTTAATTTTAAGGTCACGACCAAACTCGATAATATTTTTATTGTAATAGTTTTTTGGTAATATTATTTTTATTATTGTATATTTATCAATGGTAGATACAAATGAAGCCTTCGATGATCATGTTTACTAATGTGGTCGTGCTAGTCATTCAGATAGTACGACCACCAATCTATCATTGTCCATTCATGTATGGTGTATAAGGTTGAATCATTCATACATAATTAGACTTCCAAACAAATCACCCAAAAGTTTTACATAAACATATGATGATAACGCAAATATAAGCACACATGGCATTCTAGCACACATAACACTACTACAATAAGTGTCTCTAATTATTGACATAAGTGTTTCTTATTCTTGCCATCAATGACTTTGCATCCAGTGGAATAATTGTGACTGCCTCTAAACAAGTGAAACATGTTTACCTTTACACATGTTTAGTTATTTTTAATTAAACACATTATAAAACATCAATGATCCCAAACTTTTGATTTGTTTTTGATATTACAACCAATGTGGCAAAAATATTTCACTCACTGTTAGTCATAAATAAAATATTTCGATATCCACAAGATGTAATATAATTTCATATTAAATTTAAAAAGAGATAAAGTAATTAGAGCCAAGTTTAGTAGCTCAATTGGTCGAAGCTTCCCGTTATATACTCTATATATCATTCAAAAGTACGAGAGAGGGGCATGCAATTTTTTTTTTCAAATTCTACGCTCTAAAAAAGGTTTACACCGGAAGAGATTTGATCCCTCTCAGCTCCCTGCTTAAGATGGATCTATATTTGTATAAACCAATCCACCCGTTGGCCAAATCCCCTTCCTCCGTGAAAGTTTAATCACGTGGCTTTACATACTCTCATAAAAAAAAACACACTATTGAATTTCCTAATACAAGTTATTGTTAGTTAGCATGCATTTGGTATCAACGTAGTCTAAAAAACCCACAAATTAGCCCAAAATGTAATGGAAATTCCTGCAAGATTATGACAAAATCGGGCATAATTTTTTGAAAATTTGGGTTACAACTGTCAAACTTCAGGATTTTGGGTGTCCTAGGTATTCTTGATGGTGCTGAATCCATTTCCACCATCGAAAAAACAACTCAAACACTCTAGTATTATGATTTTTTGAATTTTGTTTTTACCAAATTCTGACAAGAAATCTGTCATTGAAATGAAATTGTGGCATCAGTAGACAACGCCTTTGGTATCTATTGCAATTGGAGCACTATTTGCATTAGACCTAACATGGCCATGTTGTTCTCATTTTTTTTTCAAAAAAATGTTTTTTTATGGTTATTTGTGTGCAAAGTGCATTAAATTTCCCCTAGTACATATACTCGACCAACCAACATAACTTACATACAAATTTAATTAGAATACCAAAAAACGTTGTGCTGAATTTAAGCATTGAATACTAAGTAGTAAAGTAGATTTTTTGCATCTTTTAATTTATAAAGAACCACATGAATATAACAATATGAAAATTAAAAGAAATTATCAATGTACAAGTGAACCATATTCCTATATATATAGATAACTCTCATAGATAAGTATTATGTTATCATGCAGAGGGTTATTTGATTTTGGAAGAAATTTTCATATTGTTTATATATGATGATTCTTATTATTTTTTTTTAATATAGGATAGTTAATAGAAGTTTAAAGAAAAAAATTCATTATGGATAATGTAATGGGAGCTCATCCTAACAAGATTCAAGGCAAGTTCTTTAACTTTTATTAATAATGTAATTGATTATCTATATAAGATTTAAATTAATGATGTGTATTGGTTAATGTATTTCATGTAGAGAAAAATCTTGTCAAAACTTAATAAGATTGTTTATCTGAGTGCAAACTAGCATGAAATGTTGCTAGAAATTTTGCAAAGAAAAGAATTAGGTGAATAAAAAATAATCAACGTAAAACATGCTTTTGTTTTGATTTAACTAAAATTGTTTTCTTAACATTAATCACTAGCATGTTTTAAACACTGACTTCATAGCTTTTTTTAATCTTATGCAAGGATCAATAGCAAAGGAACAACATATCATCATAAGAGGATAAAAATTATGAAGGATGTAAATGTTGATGAATAAGTCCTCAATTCATCTTAAGTGGTGCTAAAAGTTAATGAGAGGGAATGAAATTTTTACAAAACTATCAGAGATATAGTGGAAATAAAGTATAGATGTGCTTTCCACTTACAGTATAAAAAGCAACTCAATAACTTTAAGAATAAAAAATATACATATACTTCAAGAAGCATTTATGGAGCAATGATCAATGACGATGAATGAGACCTATGACACTTGTGACAAAAAAAACTTACAATAATCATTTAATTCATTATTTTATGGTCATGAGAATATTTATATTAATTCCAAAATTGTGCCCGGATCAATTGTACATTGGGAGTTACATTAAAATTTTATTCTATCTTTAGTAACATCTATAGAATCCTGAATCAAAATTATCCTCCAAAGATAAATACAACCAGTGCTAAACATATACGAGTATTTTGCGATGAATACCTTCCAACAGAGCCCGAAAATTAGACAAACTTGTAGTACATATAGTCTACTTCAAAATATAATTTTTGGTTACAACATATCTCCCTAGATCGACTGGATCATTTAGGTTTGGACACTTGACATTAGAGCTACTTGCTTGATACTTGAACATAGGATTCATGCTTAAGCCACTAAGGGATGGAGGATGGTCTTAATTGACCATTAATCATCAAATTTCTAAACTTCAAATAGCAACCTTGGTTGGCACTTTGATTTGCTTTCTTATTATTATCCCTTAGAATGTTATTGAAACTCATCTTTGAGATATATTTGATACCTTCTTAATCTGATTTAGGAGATTATCCAAAACTTTCTCTCCAGGGGAAGATCCTTAGACCAAATACTGAATTCTTAAAAGAGAATCGCCCAACTCATTGAGAGAAAATACATAAAATTATTTGGCAAGAAGAATGCCTTGGAGTAAACCATATGTTTCTTCTTGATTACTTGTCATCTTCCCCAAGTGCAAGTATTCTTTAAAACTTTGATTTCTCTAGGGCCATAAAGGACCCCTTCCCATTTTGCCAGCCCTAAATTTAAAAGTTATTTTTACTAAATTATTTTGCTATAATATGTTCCAAAAATTAACAAATTATATTTTTTAGTATACTTACTTTCATGTTGATTTAAAATTATTATTGTTATTTTCATGTTTTAGGAAGATTATGCGAGTTCTAAAAGAAAAATGAGGGGAAATAAGATACATGTCGATAGGGATGTCCAAAAAAGTGTACAGGAGATTGTAAAATAAATGAACATAAGTGCGTTATAAGAGGAGTCATCCCAACAACAATGTGCATCAAAAGTATGTAATCATTGATTTATTCTATTATGTACATCAAATTTTATTATCACATGAAATATAAACATTCAATTGTTTTGTTTTCCAAAAGAAGGCAAAATAGGCTCCATTTAATACATAAGACATGAAGAAAAGGGTTGATCACAAAGTTTGTGAGTGCTCACATTTTTTTGTCTCACTTAAGATTTCATATTTGTTATGATCTTTATATGTTCACATAATTAAAATCTGCACTCGTCTATGGATGACACATAATAGGAGCTAATCAGAGAAAATTCAACTGAAATTTTGGTCAACATTATGTTAACTAAGGGTTTCAAGCATATGTTAAAGTATCAAGGGTTAATTGAAGAATTTGCAAGTAGCTATATTGTTTAACTTCACTCATTTTATAATAATGGAATAATAAAAAACCTTTATATTGATTATATCTATGCATTGTCATCACATATAATTAAACACGTTGGAAACAAATTATGGGACAGAGCCAATGAAAAATATTTCGAGAGAAAGGATGCATCATGGCTTTGAAAAAATGTATTGTTTATGAATCACTTGTTTTTATGATACACTTTTTTTATTTACACAATCATGTAAATTATGCTATATGAAAGTAGATATACTTATCACACTTCATTTTATTGTTTATAGATGGAACATGAAGATGTGGTTCACATAAAAAACAAGTCGATCAATAAAACTTTAGGTTAAATAATCCAAGTACAATATCACCTACAAGTGATGAAAAAATGAGGCATACACACAACTTGAGCAATGAAACATGCTTAAGTGATAATTGACAATTAGTATAATTGAATGTTGTTACACGTTGAATGTTTTGGAATATTTCTCTATGACAAATAGGGAGTTTGTTTAATGTACCCCATGACATATTGTTCCAATTACATGAGGACATGTTGCCAATAACTGTAACAATTACATATTGACATTTTGTTTAATGCATTGGACTTATTATCCGAATTGGATATGGGCAACTTACTGATAAGTGTAACAATTACATATTCATTTCATTTTGATTATTATTGACCTTTACATTGTCCCATTTTGTATAACTTTGAGTTTTATTTATATATAATAAAATGGGTTTCTCATGTTATTGCATTGTTGAATGTTATAAAATGTTGTGTTATTGACTAATTAAATATATGAATGATTTACATTTTTACAAATAAAAAAGTGAAATTATGTTGGATAACATACGAATGCAATCTCCTTGATGGGGGTGTCCACCCAAGACAATCGTAATGTTGATTTAGAAGACGTATGAGAAAGGGATAAAGGTGATAGCATAAGAGGATAGTTAGCCTCCATACGCCTACCTCACACTTAAGCAGTGGATGACTCTAGAAGAGCCCACTTCACACCATTGATTATTATTACAGAGGCACCCAATAATAGACTTGCACAAATGTGGGTCACCTTGCATTTAAGTTGAATTGATTTTCTCCTAGTATTTGGAGGTTACCAATCAAGGCACCGCACATATCAAGGTTAGTCCAACTCGTTATAGGGAAAAGAAGTGAATTCTTTCTAGCTCCTTCCTTCTTATCATTTCTTCGTCTCTAGTTCACACTTCCTCTCTCACAAGCTTTTCCTCTTTGGAGAGTCCAATTTTAATTTAAGCCTGGGACTTGCTAGTTGATTTTACAACCTACCTTCATTCTGCGATTGCAAAATATGACAAGGAAAGGAGTTGTTGCTAGTTATTCTCTAGTGATTCGACGAGTGTCCAAGGCATCAACTCTTTTGATTAGCTAACACTCTACTTTTCAGGTAATTCTCCTTCGTACTAGTTGTCTCTTTTCATTTCATGTATGGATTTGATGTAATTTAGGTTTAGAGGGGTGTTCTCTCCTCTTGCACCACACTCTTCCCGTGTCCTCTTCTAGAGGAAACCCCTTCTCCTCTTGCCATCCATTCCATTTTCTACAACCATTCTCACCCTCACCTCCTTGAGTGTCTTGATTTGTCTCGATTTTTATCTTGTTGTGATCTCCATATATCAGTCATGCCCCATCATAGAGCATGCCACAAACAAGGAACTGGAGGGTGTGATGGCATGAATAATGCTCAAGTCTGAGATAGAGTGTGTGACTGCTTCAAAATGGTACATAACATACACTCCTCTGGTGGCACAACAAGAAACCAACGACAATGAACAAGAAGTTTCCAATGAACATGAATATGTTTCTAATTCCGGGGTTTTAGTTTCCATTTCCAATTGGATCCTTAGTTTTGGTACAGAGAGAGGACATCACAATCAATATTTGCTCAATGTCGATATTTATCAGCATCTCAAGGGGTTGTTGGGAAAATTATTGTTTGAACACAATGTGTCATGATGAACTCTTCTTTGTGATCGAGGAATTACATTTGCTTTATCAAATTATGGATAAGAACTTACAGTGCATTCAAGTCATCCTTCTACATGATTGTGATCCACCTTCCCTAGTCAATCTTGCTTCTCTAACTCAAGGGAATTAAACGTAGGGGATTTTTAGTTTCTATTACAAATGATGTTAAGTGTTTTATCTTACTATAGCCTAAGGGATTATATCTTTTGTTATATGTAATCGTAGTTTATAGGGCCAAGTTTCCCAATTTTTGGCTTAATTTTATTAGACATATCATGTATCTCTTGCAAATTTTGGAAATTATATGTTGAAGCCTCAGATTATGCCTTTGGCATGCTTTCTATAATAAAAGACCATGATACTCTTAGGCAATTTTATGCTATATGCAATGTAAATATTATTATAATTAATAATAGAAAGTGAGCCTAGAAAAAAAACATATCAATATAGTCATTATATCAAAATGCAATAATTAACGCATAAAACAAGTTGTTATAAAAATTTGATGTTTATATTATTAATTAAAATTTGTTAAAAAAAATTAATTAAATATATACATATTGTGTAACAATGCATTGTATTTTAAATTTATTAAAAATTATATATATATATATTATCAATACATTATATTGTTGAAATTTGTTAAAAAATTTAATTAAAATATATACCTATTGTGTATCAATGCATTGTATTGTTTTAAACTCTGGTTCGCGTGGTGGGGGTTGACGACTTTCTCACACCCCACCCGCGGTCGAATCCCGTCTATGTTGTTGTTGCGCGGTCAACCATATGCCGGAGTTAATTGTGATCTGATGTGACAGTCGATATGACATTTGATGTATATATTATACAAAATCGGACCTAATATAAACTTCTGCAGAGACTACCCCTAAAAAAACTCACTCAAATGTTGTTTACCATAAAAATAAAAATAGACACCAATACATTTGCATTGTTTTGTTTCAAAATCGCTCAATATTATCTACCATAAAAATAAAATTAAAAATAAAAAGAAAATAGATTTAATTAATAACACACCCGAGTGCTTAGTAGTTAAAATATCACACGAAATCACTATCACATTAAATGACCTATGCATGAATATATTTGTACATAACTACGATACACACCGGTCCCATAAATATACATACACAATTGTGCTTAGTAAAAAATGTAGTGTTAGATATCTCACCTCACATATTTGAAATTACACATTCTTCCAGTTCATATAGTAATACAAACTTTGATATGCCATATAAAATAATTCAGTGCATAATATCAATAAATGCACCGATGCATATTATAAAAGGGAACCAATACATCATATAAAAAGTCATAGCTACTCTGCAATGTGTGTATAATAACTTATGCATTTAGTTTTATGTATGGATTGTTGCATTTTAATAAGGTACATTATGTTTCATAATTTATGTAATAGCACCAATGCCTAGGACGTTTGTGTATGCTTTGGTGCCTTAAGTATATTGCAATGGTGTGTTTATTTGTATTACAAGCACTGATAAAGACCTATTCTGGCCCAAAAAAAAATTTAGTTATAATGAACATCCACTTAAATCACCACAAAGTCCCCCATTACAAATGGTGTAGGTTTTACCGGAGGTTTTTTTTATAATTTGGGTCAACTTGTCCCACTAAAAGTGTCTAGAAAAACCTCTATAAGGTGTTTTCTATGTAGTGATTCTGTGAAAAAATTAGAAGAAGTAAAAATTTGACTATCTATTCAGGCCACAATATCTACCCTAACTTAATAAGGTGAGCATTTTTCTTTTTGTCTTAAAAAGAAATAGGAAGAGATATCTTTTACTTTTTTCCGTATATTTCCCCATATTGGATTTCCTAGGGTACATTTTATGTTTATTGGGTAGGTGGTATCGTTGTTTATTATTGTATTATCTTGTTTTTATTTTCAATTTATTTAAATATTTTGGTTGTTATGCATATAATATTATATTTTTAATCTTAAGTAAACATTGCTAATAAAAAATTGTTTGGACATGTGTGTCATACACTTCTAAACATGCATTAGGAATATATATAAAGCAGTGGTATAAAATATATAGAGAGAGTTATTGCAGGAATAAATGCATAGAAGTGGAAGAGAATATGTGCGAAGCTATAGTTGGAAAGATGTAGAGTTGTAATAGAGAATATTGCAATGTTGTAATGGAGTGGAGAACATAGTTGTGTTGTAGTGGAGTAGAGAATAATGTAGAGTAGTGGAAAGGCATAACTTGTTAGTGGATTTTAGCAAGAAGAAACGGAAAACTGTAATGGTATATGGTTTTACTATGCCTATTACTGTTAGGGATAGAGAAAAAGTAAGAGTGAGTTTTATCTACTAGAATTTCTCTAGAATTATGCTATTGTTAAACACTTTTGTTGAGAGTATAGAGACATTGTATTGTAAACATCTCGTTGTTGAATAATATATTATGTGCTCTAGAGTGTGGCATTTGTTGATGATTTGTTGTTCATTTCATTTGTTTGTAATTATTATGTTTTAAATTATACACATTATTCTCTCATAGATTAGTGCGGGAAGTGTCTTCTCTCATAGATTAGTGTAGGAAGTGCATTATGCAACTCTTCTTCCTTTCATTTGATTATCAGATCCTAATCATCTTGAATCACACATGTCAGGACAAGGTTTTTTTATTGTAGCAAATTCTCATTGTGTGATGTCATATAAAATATTTGTTTGAGTCAGAGATTGTGTATAAGGAAGTCACATTGTAAGGAAATAATGAGCACAATTATATTAGAAATGGAGAAGTTTAATGGCACTAACTTTGAGTTGTGGAATCTCAAGATGGAGTGTCTTCCCGTAAATTGATATCTATGGGTTGAAGTACCCATAACCAAACCCATTAATATGAAATATGAAGAGTGGGTAGTGTTGGGAAGAAATAAAATAAGCCTAGATGATATATCCCAAGAGCTGTGGTATCATAAGAGGGAACAATAAATTACGGTTAAAGTTTTCACTTCTCAAAAATTTTCCAATCTAACTCCCAACTAAAGTTTACAAACCTTAGATACCAAAAACCTTAAAAAAATATAACATCTACAAACCCTATAATCTTAGCATGCAAAACCATGCAAAATATGTTTCAGATCCTTTTCAAAAAATCATAACCATAATCTAGACACTTAAATGAAATGCACATAAACATTGTACATGCCTAAGCAATATCACCATATCTTCAAAGATCTGACCCTTCTTCAACACTTCTTCATCAAGCGTTGATTTTTAACATAAGTGTATCAATTTCTTTTAACTTCAATGAGCTCATAGATGCGCTTTAAGTAATTTAGAGTTCAGGTTCCTTCTAAACAAGCTGACTTTTGTGCTGGATTAAGTCCTCAAACGAAAATATATAGATCTGATTATGGCTTATGAGACAAAATCGACTTCCCTCTTTAATTTTTGAATGATTCATCCATTGCCATGACAGCAGAGATGGTGAAAACACATCTCCATATATATATATATAGAAGCCAACTTATATAAGCCAATGAGCCACTATGATGCAATGCGATATCTCCTTGAGCTACATTCTTTGTATAGAGAATTCAACTATTGAAATGTGTGACACTTTATTTTATGCAAACCATATCCAAAGTGTACGCAGAGAATGATCACAGTTCCTTGCAATGCCTATGATGTCACCCAGAGATATAGATAGCAATGCTATTGTAGCGAATTCTCATTGTGCGATGTCATATAAAATATATGCAAAAGCCATATGAGAGATCTATATCATTGTACGAGCCACATAAAAGCAAGAACCATAAAGTGAGATCCATATATAAATTTTATAAAGATAATATATTGAATCACGGTGACATACTGTTATTAGTCCCTACCTCCGGCATAGCAGGGACTATTGCGTTCACTCAATCATTGACGAGTTATTAAATCACTTTGACCAAATAATATATTCCCGTACATTTCAGGTTTAAACCAATGTTTTAAATAAAATAATCTGCTTAACAAACTTTTATCCAATGTTTTTGTTTCAACCTCTTATTGCCGACTCGACTGTATACTTTTCTCAAAACTCAGGATAAAGAGTTTGGGGCTGGACTGTGTACTTTTCTTAAAACTTGGGATAAACAGTTTGGCAGGCTCGACTCTATGCTTTTCATAAAACTTTGGATAACTAGTTCAAGGTATGGCTGTATATGGTAAGAGACACACATAGATTGCATGCAGTCCAGGTGTCTAGGTGTCTGTGCTCTCAGTCAGCTTCTTCTGGCCATTTATCACTTCACAACAACCTGTTCAGTCACCCTGTCTTGTCTTCATGCCTCGTCTTCATTCAAGCTCTGCCACCATTGTACACCTGCCACCATATGAGTTTCAAGCTCTATAGATTCTTAAACCCTTTGCCTTTGCCCTAGTTGCATTTTTTTCATGCCCTCCAGGTACTTGCGAAGGAATTTGTGGAGTGATTCAAAAATTTTGTAGTGGTTCTTTTGCTTCCTGAAACTATAGTTCACATAGATACATTAGAATTTGTAGAGTGTCATCTTGTCAATAGTAGAATGGAGTTAGACACTCAGATTCTGAGTAGCAGTGTATTCATAGTGTCCCAAAAGTCGCTCAAAAGTGTTCATAGCAAGCTCAACAGTCTTCAAAGAAAAAAGAAATCCCAAAAGTCGCTCAAAAGTGTTCATGGCAAGATCAACATTGTTCAAAGAAAAAAACAAAAACCAACGCAGTGGAAAAACTGAAACCAACACACTGAAAGGTGTGTTCAAATTTTAACAATTATTCAATATATAGTAAAAGAGCTAGAGTAAATATATCAATCACAAGTAATTTTGTTATAATTACAAAAAAGCAATAGCAATACATGCTTACATTTTCTAGGTTTTATTTCTTGTTTATACTTGCAAATCACTTTATCTCTATTCACTGTATTATTCCCTGGCGTTGATGTCATAGATTACATAACTTTGTACAAATATACAAAGAGAGAATGGACTTAGTGCAAATGCACAAAGAGAGAATCGTCGAAGGAAAAAATGGTGGCCTCAATCATACCTAAATATGTTTAGGAAAGAAGAAAATTGTAATTTAAAATTGCAGGAAGGAAAAACTGGAAAACAAGGTTTTTGTTTTTGTTTTGATGCTTTCAATGTTGAATAAGAATGTATAAAAAGGTAAATGGTGGCCTCAATCATAGGTACAAATGTTGAGGAAGGAATAAGCATTTTAACTCTGTTATGATCTGTAAGCATTTTAAAATGTTGGTTATTCATACCTCTACTGTTATAATTTGCAGAGTTGGACTCTTCCATCATCTCATTAGCATGTATAACAAAGGTGCAAAAATTCTTGAACCTTTGAACAGAGTCACGTCACCTCATCATTATGCATACGAGCTTGCATCTTCTTGGTATAAACACATATCTGTAACTACTACCATAAATGCA
>APFE030053417.1:238736-278663 GCA_000404065.3 Pinus taeda
AAAACCTAGAAGCATGAAGAACATGCTTATCTAAATAAAATAATAATTCTTGAGCATGAAACCCATGCTTGAAAATAATATTTATTTTTCTTCTTTTACATTTTACATCAAACATATAATGATATAATATAATGACAATTATGAAGACCGAACCTAGTTACATTTTCCAACACCTATTTGGTACTCAGCTAATTAAGCTTTATAGTTCCCAAGACCTAATAATATGTATTGGAATTAATATGTGGCCAACCTCTAGCAATATGACTTGTATTCATGGACTTGGCAGTAGTTTTGTGGATTATGTTATATATGATACCGACATTCTCAACTGTATGGTAAATGTTGACCTCCTATATGACCACGAGTTTGATTTTGATCATAGACCTTTATCCTGAACCCTAAACCTTGACACACACACCAGCCACATGCAAAATAATTGTGAGAGTCAAAGGCACATTCATTTTGATAGAAGTAAATTGGATCTCTTCTTAAAGGATTTAAAAAGGATTTATATTTCTTAACGTATAATGATAACATTGATCACTTCTACCACAATTTTACTATAATCCTTTCCACTACCATCAACAATTTATCTACCAAAGTATCTTATAAAAGGAATAACAAAACTTCCAACCCTTGGTATGAATGATTATAAAATTGTTAGGAAAATGATTATAGATGCTCCTAATGAAACTATAATGGTTGAAAAAATAAGTATTTACAAAACTCTTATGAAAAGGAAGAAAAGGTCTTATATAAATAAGAGGTAAGGGCATCTTCTTCACATTTCTAAAATTGAGCCTAGAACGTTTTGGAGGAATATACTTGTTCATAAAATGAAAGAAAATAATTTGATCCCCTTAAAGAACTGGGATATCTATCTTAAGAATCTTTATGATTCTCGAGACATCATGAGCAACATCATAATCACTCATATAAAGGAAAATGTGGAATTCGGGATTAAGAAGCTTGCTAATGGGAAAACTAGGGATATTGAAGGCTACCAAGTTGAAATTTTCAAAATGGGAAGGTCTATCCTCATCCCTCATAAGTGCAACCATCTCAATTTAGTAGTGAAACACAACTTCCCTAAGCGTTGGATGCAAAGCCTTATTGTGCATATCTTTAAAAGTGGGAATAAAATTTTTCCCTTTAACTACAAGACCATTATGATAAGCCACATTTTAGCCAAACTATATGGGCTCATTTTGGAAAAGAAGATTAGCCTCTAGCTTGAAACTCATGATAAAAGAGGTAAAGGGAAAGCAGGTTTTAGGAGACATCACTAAACTTTTGACCATCTTGTTACTCTTAGGATCATTGTTGAGGAATGTTGCAATTATAAAACTTATCTCTTTTATTTCTTTGTTGATTTTAGAAAATCTTTCAACACAGCTCCTTGGGATAAGCTATGGAAGAGACTTGAAGAGATAATGGTCCCTCTCGAGTTGAGGGTTGTTGTGACTATGCTATATGAGAATGTTATTTCCAAGCTCAAGACCACTAAGGGTTGGTATGAAGAAATCAAGTGCAATATTGGAGTTAAGCAGGGGTGTCCCCTTTCCCCTACCTTTTTTGGCATTTACATTGATAAGCTAGAAGAGTGTTTGGAAGTTGTAGGATGTGATAGCCCCAAGGTCACTGGTAGGGTCATTATTGTTCTTCTTTATGTTGGCGTATAGTTCTTCTAGCCATAAGCCATGAAGATCTCGACACATGAAAAATCAATGAAAATAAATTGATATGTAGGATAAGCATGTCGATACAATTCAAAGAAAATAGATTGATATGAGTGAATTAGTGCACATGAAAATTCAATGAAAATAAATTGATATGCATGATAGTTAGCCTGGTAAATTCATTAAAAAGAAATAAATTGAGATGTATAAAGAGTTAGTTTTTCGTTTGAATGTGGCCAAATAAATTTTGGTTAAATTGTGTGTGTTTTTTTTTTTAAATTTATTTTATAATGTACTATTAGATTTAATATTTTGAAAATTTTACTTGGTACTAAAATGAGACAGTTCATGATTTCTAGTTTGGTTAAATTGTGTGTGTTTTTTTAATTTATTTTATAATGTATGATTAGATTTAGTACTTTGAAAATTTTATTAAACAATAAAATTAAATAGTTTATGACTTCAACAAATTTTATTTAAATTTCAAACAAAGTACATCATGTTACACGTCTAATGTCGCATATGCGATTTGGAACCCAGGTGGGGAGGAACCTCCCAACCACTCGGCATAACATCCATTGCCCATTTGGAATTTCTTAGCCTACATGTAATATTAAGGAAAATATAAATTCAAGGAAAGTAAAATATATACGAGTCACCCGGCCCAAAGGTAGTAGAGTAGGGTAGTTGGTAAATATAGATATGGCATGGAGTTGGTAAAATCCAGAATAGCCACAAACCAGATAGGTATGCTGATCCACTGGACCACACAACACCAGTAGCCAGCAGCTTTTGAGCTGGTGTGTTGTATATATGGATGGAGAGGAACTGGTCAAGTTTTGGAGGTTTGTCCACGTGGTTTTATATATTCATAAAAATCTGTGGCATGAATTTATGGAAATAGGAATATTGGGAACTGAAGTGTCGGTGTAGAGAATGGTTAAAAAATTCCTTAAAATTTTACAAGAAACAATTAAAAATTATTATATAATAAAAAATTAAAAAATACAAAAATATTTTTAAATTATATAATTTTATATAATAGTTAAAATTAATATTAAATTAAAATATTTAAATATTAAAATTAATTTAAATATATATAAATAATAAATATTAATCTTTTTTGTATATAAATATATTTTTTTGGGTGTTTTTTTCTTTGAGTCTTTCTCTTTTATATATATAAAATGTCAAGTTCATTATCAATTCTTTGGCACATGATTAGTCTTTGAAACAATCTCCCTTAAAAATATCAAGGAATCTTTTTACATATGTTTCTCTAGTTATTTTTAAGAGAAAAAGGAAAGCAACACTAATGTTTAAGCATTGATTGCCACATACAATATGCACACATAATCTTCAGCGATATATATACATAAACAACAAAAGAAATACTCATCATCATGACATCCAAATATCGCCTTTACATTGAGGTGTCACACGCTTCCTTAACCCATCAAGAGATTCCTCCAGTTTCTCAATTAAGAATAGGCCCATGTTTTGTGAGCAATGCAACATATTTCTCTACAACCTTTGTATTCCAACCCCATGAAACTCCAAAAAACAATCTTCAAAGTTCCCCAAACTTCCCTTAGCTCCCACTACACCATGAAAAAGTAATGTTCCCCAACAATTCTAAATCTCCTTTCTCATACAATTCCAAAGCTCTTAAAAATACTATCTACAAATTCGATTTATGTAGTATTTAATCCAATGCTCTTTCGAAGAATATTTAATGCATTTTTATCGAGTGTATATTGTTTGGTTTACCAGCATCGCAAAAGGAAATGCCTAACCAAACATGGAGTGTATATGTTGGCCATTTTTTTTTTTTTTTTAATCACAGAAGATTGCATCGTTATTTGTTTTTCCTTTTTATATTTTCTTTAATTTCTCTATATCTATGGGTTTAATTTTCTGTTTATAATTCTAATTCATTTTAGTTTTTAACAAGTTAGAGCATAATCGATGAAAAGTTATTTCTAAAACTAATCTTGATTTACATAGTTTAATGATGAAGTTTTATGATTAAATATTTGTTGGAATTGTTATTTCAACGAGTTTATATAAATGTGAAATGTAAATTTTTTTCAATTGTGATTCACGGGGTAATAATTTTGGTGAATCCACTCGAAGGTTGCTACATCTACTGGTAATAATCTGATGGATCCACCCAAAGGGATCTACCTGCCGACTCACCCAAAGGGATCTACCCGCTGACTTGTCTAGTTGGGCCTAACCCCAAGGGCGTCGAGGAGATTTGACTCGTGACCTCCCAATTGGAAAGGTACTTAGTAACAGGAACTCGACCAATTAAGCTATCCCTTAGGGCTTTCAAATGTCAAATATGATGATCCATCTATTTGGCTAATTAAAATTTGATTATTGAAAACATGTTTACAATGAAGAGTATTACATCCATTCTATCATAAGGTAGCAAGATTAAAAATGACTCCACCTAACCATTTGTGAAGTATGCTTGGTCACAATTGTAAGTACTCAGTTCATAGATGTTAAATGTAGGTGGAAAAATGGTTTCCAAAAAAATAAATTAAATTAAAAAAAGAAAACAATGAAAGAAATAAAATTTGAATCAGTACAAACTCTGCTCATCTCAAAATGATGGTCTGTTGTGATTATATTAGAACAATTTTGTATAACTGAAGTGGTGTTTCAACTTGAGTAAATAGAAAGTCACCATTATGACTTGGGGCAACTTCATGGGTAGCCAACATAACACAATTAGAGGCTATAAACCATTGATTCAAATGAGAGTAATAGTCCATCATGCACTACAAGATTATTACATTAGCGATTTTCCATCAGTGGTGACACATTGGCTCTGATCATTATCCTTTCATAAAGTATATATGTTCCATGAACCAGGCATGAATCATAGCAAGTCCAAGCTTCCTTGGTTAGGTTGGTGTTTGTTCCTTTCACATTTTCCTTCTCTTAACTGGAGTGAATCGAAATCCTAACAATTTCAATACTCTTCTCAAATAATACTTCTGAAGAGAAGATTTATAATCGCGTTCCTTATCTATGAAATTTTGGTCAATAGTCTCTCATCCCCTACAACCAACTTGAACTAAAACTTTGAGATTAGAATTGATAAACAATAAACTTTCATAAATGTAGAATTTACTAATATAATATAAAAATGTGTTACATCATAAATAATGGTATCTTTCATTAGTTTGATGTTATATATTACACTTTTAAATTACTAAAACATATTTTCTTCTATCAATACTAAAAAAAGAGTATACTTCTAAAACTTTGAGTGTTTATATGAAGAAATGTTAGATTATTGTTCTTCATATTTTATAAGCCTCATTATTAATAATAACATGCAAAATTACCCATTAACCAAATATTATTTATTAAATAAATATATTAATAAAAATTAAATTTTAAAAAACTAATAAATAATTTTTTGAGATTAACCAGAGTTAACACATCATTTATGGAAATATAATTAATTAAAAAAAAAATTTTTTTAATGTAAAAAAATATATATTTAACATTAATATTCATATATTTCATTTAACAAATAGAAAATCTTGTGAACATTAAAGAATTATATAAAAATTATTTAATAAATTTTAGAGTCGATGAAACTATTGCTATCTATTAATTTCTATTAGATATTTTTTAACATTTATGAAATCTGGACTATATATAAAATAAGTAAATTTAATATTTCTTCAAAATAATCTATTATTATAATCACATTTATCTAGAAATTGGATACCAATAAAGTAGACTTTAACATTAAGAAATTCTGTGAAGAGATAAGTCTTCACAGTGCGATTTACACGTGGTCGTTGTCCCGAGTGGTTAGGGACGACTGTTTATAGCCTCCCCGCCCGGGTTCAATTCATGGTGTATGTAACGCTGCTCTGTATCCAATTTCGCTTTGCAGCTCCGGCTGTTGTATCTGCTCGCTTCGGTGAATATGTGTAAATGTTGCTTCTTCAGTGAGGATGCACTCCCCCCCCAAAAAAAAAGTCTTCACGGTGCGATAACCAAGAATCCGATGCGACTATAATTTATACTTTTCTAAGGCTTCTTCAACTTGGTGTGAAGGGCGTCAATGTCTCGGATGAGTGCACCTAGGTAGCGGCTCTAGTGATGATATGTGGCAACTTTTTATAATATGTTTTGTTTTTTTTCGCCGTGGGAATTTCTGGATATAATTCTTGGTAAGATATGTAAACTAGTAATTGCCCTAAAAGGTGTAAAGAGAGACAAATAAAAATTTTAAATTGTAAAACATATACTTTAATTTTTATAATCAAACAAATAACAATTAAACCATTAAATTTAAGTTTTTTTGTGTATTATTTTAGTAAGTTTATAATTTGTAAGTATATCAGAGTTTGTTAACAAAAACATGCATTCTAGAATGTCATTACAACTGCAAGCTGAAACATAAAATGCTAGACACTCAAAATGCCAATGTATTCTAAAAATCAATCAAATTAAATTAGATTGAGTGTGCCACAAATCCATTTATGCATGTAAAAGCATTTATAAAAAACAAGAAACTGTAATGTGGTTAAAAATTGTATTGCTAACACATGGCTTCTTGTAAAACATTAAAAGGTCAAAATCAAAGATTAGTAAATATGCATCTAGGAATCAAATCACTATGCAAAGACATTGCATTCATATTTAAGTATAGGTTCCTAAGAATTGAGATAGTCTAGTAAAATTCAATTAACCACATGTAGTTTTTCTATATTGAATTGTAAATAGTGTTTTTCCATTCAATTGTAAACGATGGATAGTTCATTCATGTAATGGGAAAATTTGACATCTTTGCATATTCATCTAAAATTTTATTTTCAATGTAAAGCAGTAATTATCTCCACAAATTTTTATGTAAAGCAATAATTGTCTCCACATTGGATTACAATTTTTTATTTTAATAATATATATTTATTTTGATTTTATATTTCAAGAGTAGAATGAATTGTAGGTCCATATTCTTGAAGGAGCAGACTCTATAATCCCCATTATTTCATTTACGATATCCACTTCTTTAGTGATCTCATCTTATAGGGTAAATTTTGCGGCATGATTTCTTAGATACTTGTGTTGGATTTTTTTTTTTTTTTTTGTATGGTTTTTCATTCCCTTTTAATTTTAGAAATATTGAAATAAAACACTTTCCTTATGGGTTGTTTGTTGTATGTGGGATTTGCATACTATCTCAAATTAATGATACATTTGGGGTTTAGGATATATGTTTCAGATCCTTGAGCTATGAAAAAATGAATAAAAAATATTTGTTTTGGAATAAGTTTTTACTATCTAAATATACTGGAAAAGAATATGAATATGTGATGTTTATCCAATTTATACTCAATTTTTTTATGGCCTACTTCCATTCTTATTGTACCTCATCACTCATTATTATAAACTAAATCGTAGAATTGCTACACATAGAAACAAATCTTTGGACATTATTCCTATAAGCATTGAGCTTTGTAATTGATATTTGTGATGGAAAATTATTATTTTACTTGTAGAATTTCCATATATAGAAATAAGTATTTGGACATTATTACCGTAAGCATTGAAGTATCTGTCATGGAAAATATTATTTTACCAAACCAAAATTTTGCATAAGCATCTTAGTTAGAAACAAACATATTTGAAAACAAATCCAATTTATATAGCTTCCAAGATACTTGTACTACTTCAATTAGTAAAGGGAACCTAGCTTGCCTTTATATTTATGCAACAAATATAGTAACTCAAAGTATACTATTAAAATAAGGCTATTGTTACTTGTTCTATAACTCATATACTAAAACAAAGACGTTATACAACTTCCAAAATACTTTGGGTGCCTTAATAATACATGCAATTTATACAACTTCCAAAATACTTTGGGTACCTCAATAATACATGCAATTTAGCTTGCCTTCATATTTATGAAACAAATATACACCTCAAAAGTATACTATTAAGATATGGATAATGTCATTGATTCCATAATTCATAGAACATAACAAAGTAGGTCATAATGGCACATTATCTATTCTATTGCCTTGTAAACCATTTTTAATTAAGAGGAAATAAAAATGGTGCACAAGGAAATATTACTATTTCTATGTTGATGTCCATGATCTAAAAAAAAGCTCCATCAATTTCTTCCTTTGCATTCTCCACAATGTTCTTAATCACTGATGGCTTCTTGAGGGACTCTCTACACATCAAACATGCAATCTCATATGCACTGTAAGTTAAGTCTATCACGGGGCTTCTTAAGGAATTGTCTACACATCATACAGGCCATCTCATATGGACTGGAAGTTAAGTCTATCACTGGGCTTCTTGAGGGACTATCTACACATCATACATGCGATCTCATATATACTGTAAGTCAAGCCTAAAAAATATTTTCATTGATCTACTAGTTATCGTTTTACATTATTTTACATAAAATGTAAAACTAAATTCAATATTTGTATCATGTATTAAATAAATTTTTTATTTATAATATTTCCTTTTAAAAGATTAAATTATATATAAAAAAAAAAAAAATTTCTTTGATCCAACTAGTTATTGGTTTTACCATTATTTTACATAAGATGTAAAACTAAATTCAAAAATTTGGTATCAAAGAAATTTTTTTATTTATAATATTTCCTTTAAAGATTAATTATATTAAAACAAATTGTTAAGAAATAATTATAAAATTAAATTAATATAGAAAAAAAAATTAAATCTAACAACCTTACCTTTTTCAAGACTATCTTCCGCTAGAACTTGTTGAGCCCCTCACCCAACAACTTGAGCCAGTGGAGATTATTAAAGTTTATGTAAAAAACATTTTAACCTTAAAAAAATACATATTTATTTAAAAATATTTTTTAATATATAATATATATAAAATATAATAAATTAAGGTTCAATCAAAACTTCACATGGGCGTTATATTTAAAGAAATAATATTTATTATAATGAAAAAGAGTTATTGAAAATATATAAGTTGAATCTTTTGACTCCTAAAAATTCTCAGTGGAGTAATGTTTTCACCAAAATTAAGAGGAAGTTGTGTGGAATAGTCTGTATGTAAGGCATGGCTCTGTGCAAAGCTAGCTATTGTTGAAAGTAATATAAAATTATTTAGTTGCTTTCGTTTTATGGTAGTTGCTCGTTATACTTGCTCACTATGTTAAATCCCCTCAATGAAGGCGATTGCTTATCACCATTGGGTTTAGAGGGCTATGGTCCATCCCTAATTAGGTTAGTGGGAAAATTTAAAATTCAAATTGAATTGACATTGAAATAAGAGATTTAAATGAGGATAATCTCATAATTTAAGTAAAATTCAATTATGTGAACAAAGTTCCATTGGATTCAACTAAACCTATAAATTATGATTGATAGAAATTCAAATTTAATTCGAATAAAATAGCTTACATCTAAAACATTAAATTATGGGATAAATTGATTTTTTGTAAAATAATCTTTTTCATGGATGTATTAAAATTGATTTTCTGTAAAATAATCTTTTCCCTGGATTTACTATTTTGTATGTTTATGGAAATTTAAATACTTCGAAAAAAAATTTAAGATTTAAAATTTAAAATGCTAAAATATCAATAAATTTCTATGGAAAACTCTTATCAATTTTTCATAGAATCAAAGACAAATCTTTAACCAGTAAAAGAACAAATTTATCTCTAAATCCTTGAGTTCTCATTTTCCACCAGTTAACACACCAACCCGCTCATCTTTATTCAAACTCTTCACCCCAGCCACCCCTACATCATTTTCATAACCCAACAGAATCTATAACTTGTTGTCTCTCCCTCTCTGGAATATATACCAATAATTGTTCACCAGAAATATGTGTTGATAGAGGAGGATGAACTAATACCCAAACTTAAGACACGGTTGTCAAGAACTCCTGAGCTGGCCGAGAGTAGAATGGGATAATTCTATGAATTTTGAATATTCAAGACTTTATTTACAGAGGATAGTGCGAATCCTGGGCAAAATTTAGAAAATTATTCTATTTAAATTATTTGATATAACCATTGGTCGATAAACCGCATCCACAATTCCCTTCAATTTGTTTATCGGCTCCAATCCATTCCAGATAATGGTGGATTATGTTCCCATCAAAATAACACATCAGAACAACGAAAAATAAATGTAAGGGTAACGGCAAGAAATGAATGTAAGAATAATATGATTGGAGCAATCTTGCTTATGAACAATCAAGGAACTATTTAAAATCTAGGATAACACTTATAGGCAAGCATACTTCGGCAATGTTACAGTTAATAGATGTGGTCAGGTCTTTCACTTTGGCTGTCAGTACAGTACAATAGTGTATAGGAGCCATAGGTTTGTGGCCATGGAACTTTAGCGCAGATCCTGTCAAATTTACACACAATCTGGGCCAAGAGTACTGATTAATTTCTAATCGCTGATAGTAAATGCTTGCTCTACGATACATGGTTGTTTGAGTTTTGGACATGGGCTGGTTTTGAAACTTGGTAATCGATACTAATTGGGTTGGATTTGTAGTACTTGTGGGGTAGTTTTGTTGGTTTGTTATTCTTTGTGATCAGGGTGTGTTTCTAAAGGCATATTAGAAAAATCAAATAACAATTTAAATTAAAAAAAATGAAAAATTAAATTGATACTACCATATCTTACTTACCCTGCGACAGATGAGATGCCATTGTTGATAATATTTCTGGCCAAAAATAGCAACATCAGGGTCCACTATATTGAATAGCTTTGCAACAACTGTCACAACTCCTCTGAAGAATACAGGCCTGGACACTCCACATAACAGTTTCTCAAGCCTCTCTACCCTAATCCACGTCTTGTGCCCATTCTCACTGCTTTCCTCGAGGTAGTACATAGTTCTTCCAGTCCCACTGCATTCTTCCTCGAATGTCTTTCGATCTCCTCGCACATACATATCTTAACTGAACGAGTGATAATAGTCATCGTGCCTGCAGGAAAATTTGTTGGTCATGCACCACAAAAATCGACATTATGAACATCCTCTGGAAGTGCAGCGAGTGAAACAACAGGTGTATCGGCTGTTGCAGAAAACAGGGAGGCAAGTACGACAATCCAATTTTGAAGGAATACAGAGAGGCAAGTGTCGGAGTTGGGAGGACCCATCCACAACACAATGAAATATTTTACCTTGATGGCTAGCTCTCCGCCATCGATGAGACCACTGCCACCACCGTCGATGAGACCACCACTACCAAGAGATACAGGTGCTAAGTTGCTAGCTCTTTGCCGTTGATGAGACCAATGCCACCACCACCATTGATGAGACCACCGCTACTAAGAGAGATAGGCGCCAAATTATATGGAAATCCACAAAAGAGACAGGTGTCAAATTACAGTGCGAAGGGTAGATGAAAATTGAATGTGAACTGATTCAAAAAGAAGGCTTATCGGCCTAATTATACAATTTAAAAGTAAAATTTTAAGAAATCTCCTTGCAACTTCAAAAAAACAAAAAAATATAATAATTAGACTATTACGATTGTTGGTCATCATTCAAATAGTTCATTTTCTTTAAAACAATTTTCCTATAGTAAAAAAAAAAGAAAAAAAAAAAAAATACTTAAAATTTGAAAATAAAAAGATTTAAAGTTTTAGTTTTAAAAAAAACGAGTGATGTTTTTTTATTAAATGTATGTGTTTTAATTTTAGATTAGAAAGTTTGTCATTTCTTGATTCATAATTTATTGTAAACATTTTGTTGGAAAGTCATCACAACAGATATGATAAAATTATACTTAAAATAAGAAATCTATATTATGAGGGTTAATTTCTCTTTAGATTTTTGGATTCATTGATTATTGTGTTGTGTTTATGCATGCAATAAATAAATTATGTAGAAAATAGAAAATAATAAAATAAAACTTACAAGATATGATCTGGGAAACACTTACACGAGAAAACCTAGCTGGAAATTGAGGTTGTTCTGCTCCCTCTTTCTCTGAATGGAAATGAATGCAAATATAAATAAATGAGACCTATGACCAATTGGCTAATATAGTACACAAATTCTCTCTCTCTCTCTCTCTCTCTCTCTCTCTCTCTCTCTCTGCTACTACTCTGCTCGTCTATGGAACAAAATGCACTCAAATAGAATGGAACCCCTTTTCCTCCTAGTGGCTTGGTTTAACACATCTTGATAGCCTATTAGTGGTTAAGTTTGACTCTTTCAAATATTAACTATAATTACAATATTGATTCTTCTAAAGTCTTCTTCATCATGATCACATGGCTAGCCCCTTTTCCATGAGTAATGGGGGTTGTCATGGCATTCTCTTGAATCATGGTGGTTAAAACAGGAAGGTCAAATTTTGAGTGGCATAATTTTTGCGTAGATTTTGATTAGGGAAATTCTAATGTTTTTGGAAAGGTATATGTGTGTATAATAACACTAGGGGGTGCAATGCTTCAACAACAAAGTTTTACCCCCCAAAAACCACTTTATATTGTGTCAAATTGCTTCCATAAAGTTTCGAACCCCAAACTAGGATCCGTTGGTAAAAACAGCCTCGTGAGCTTAGTCCTCCAATTTTTCCACTTTAAAAGCATCAAGTTGGATGAAAAAGAATATAATGATCTAATCTAGATCACACCTCCCCATTTCGGGAGGTGTTTGATCCCCATAAGCCCTTATTGAATGAGTTGAAGAATTGTTCCTCTACCTTCTCCTTGGAGTACCATTTAACCTTGCTTGGAAGTTGTCCTTTCAGCACAATCTGCCAAAGGTCATGTTGCCCCTATCTTATAGATTTGACCCTCTTCTCCAAAATTGTATCTTCTATCAACTCTTCCTAAGCTTATGGTTCAAAATCCTCTACAAAAGGTAGGACTTATTCCTCTTTGTGATCCAAGATGGAAGGTTCATGGAGTTTCAAATTTTCTACACCCATCACTAAGTAAATGTGCATGTATGGGGGTAGACTGAGTTTATAGGCATTATCTCCCACCTTTTCCAGTATCTCAAAGGGACCATATCATAGAGCCTTGACTTTCTTACTAGGACCCTATAGCCTCTCCGTGTTCAATTATAACCATACTCTATCTCCCACCTTGAATGGCTTCTCTATTTTGTCCTAATCGTGCCTGGCCCTGCATCTTTCTTATGATTTATGTAGCATCTCCTATACCTGTAGATGGATATTTCTAATATTCTTAGCAATTTTTTCTGCCCTTAAGGTATCCTTGGTGAGATCCTCCCTCACCCCTACTTGTTTCTTGTATACAATATCCAAAGGTGAAGGTGGAAAATATCCAAAATAAATTGCAAATGGGGACTTAACAATAAAAGTGTGGACTACTTTGTTATAAGAGCGTTGTATATATACCAGATTTTCATCCCATGTCTTTGGATGATTTTGATTATAGACCCTCACAAGTTGCAACAAATTCCTATTGACTACTTATGTTTTCCCATTTGTATGTAGTTGGAATGTTGTAGACCTCTTCAACTTCATATCCATATTCTCCCACAAAGTAGTCCAAAATGCACTAAGAAATCTTACATCCTTCTCTGAAATGATGCTCCTTATTATCCCAAAGTACACCTAGACTTTTGCAAAGAATAAATTCACCTTTTTTTCCTACTAATGGTCCTATTACAAGACATTATAACACACATCTTGATGAACCATTTAACTACCATGAACATGTAGTCATGTCTCTTCTTGGTTGTTGGTAAACCTGCCACAAAGTCCATGGAAATTCTTTCCCAAGGACGAATGTGTACTAGAAAGGGATGATATAAGCTTTGATTTGTTGTTATTAGGTTTGCTATTCTAATTTGTGTTTTTAAGGAGTTATATTAGGTTTTTCACACATTACTGATTCCTTTCAAAACAAACTTCAAAACAACATGGTGGCAGTTAATCCCACATAGTGGATGGGACTCCAATCCCAAACAATGTAAGGTCGAATTGGGATTTTGCATCAGGGAGATCCCCTTCCCATTGGTGAAACATTTTGGTTTGTCAACACTTAGCTACTAGTGCTTGCATCTTGGGTCAATACACATACCTCTATAATTTGACAACTATCTTCCCTACACCGAAGTTCCCTACAACTATGGAGGTGTGAGCCTCTCTAATTAGTTGTAGTTTCTCACCTTTAGGAACACATAATTTATCTATCCTGTCAAGTAACCCATTTGAGGGATGGTAGTTAATTGTGATGTCACGATCGCGCATGTGACTCTAGCTTTGCAACTGTTGTGTTGATGGGGAAAATCATATCACAAATAGTAAGGGAATCTCCCTGACGTAAAGTCCCAATTAGACGTCACACGATTTTGGATAGGAGTCCCATCCGATATGTGAGCTCGGATGCCACCATGTTTGTTTATTTCTTTTGGGTTTCAAGTGAAGAGATGTTAGTGTAAGGGAAAGTGTGAAATACCCAAAGAACGATAATGAAATCAACCCACAATTGATGTACTTGTAATGCAAATTACATGAATATAATATCACCACAATGAGACCAAGCATATCTCAAGAGGAGTTAATTAGTTAAAACCATATAAGACATACAAGAGTACCTAAAACTAATTGCGAAATAGTTCACCAATAATAACTAATGTAATGAGTGGAATAAAACAACAAATATTAAAGCAAACATATGAGCAATAATCCATGATTTAGTTCATCAAAAAATAACCCATTTGAAAGCAAGCATGCATACACAATATGAGTATCATATATTCATCACAATTATCATGAAATGCATAAGAATCCATGCCAAGAATGAAGACCTTCTCATTGAAAATGTTGCAAACTCAATTACATGTACAATAGATCCATCATAATCCAATAGTGGAAGGCAGGCTGATCATATCATATCCAACATAAGTCCCCTAGCCTCACCACGACTTAGTCTAAAATTATGAAGAGCAAGAGTGATCACAACTACCTAAATGCTAAAAGACTCAAGTACTAAAATCCATTTGAATAGATGCATGAGTGTATGTTTATACAAATATGTAGGTGACCCTTCACCTTCCCCAAGATTGTTTAATTCCCCCATCAAATAGCTGGCTCTTTTCCGTTCCCTCTCATTTCCATAGAAAATTTCCATTTGATTAAACTCCTTTCCTATCCATAACTTTATGGAACAAACAATAGTTATTATATTAAAATAAGCTATTACATTTTTAGAAAATATATAACCACAACGTCCGTGAAACAAGGAAACACCAAAATTGGTAAAATGACATCTGCAGCAACAGGAACATAGCAATCCCACTGCAAAACAGGGGAGCAACCCTTATGTTAGGTTCCTATACCAATAGGAGTCATAATTTTGAATGGCTAAGGTTAAGCCTTGTAATATGTACATACCTTTGCTTTCTGCAAATGTTTTCCATATTCAAAAAATTAAAAAATGTAAAGAGGGTATGTCCTAAAAGAAAAATCAAAGGACAAAAAGAATAAAAAAAAGGTCAAAAAAGATTAAAAAATGAACCCTAAGAAAAGAAAAGACCATAAATAATTGATTGTGTGTAGCTTGTTATCCTTGCCACAATCCATGAATAGTCAAAATGTTTAAACTTGACTATTTCATGTTTTCAATTTCATGCTTATAGATAGAGAATAAAATCTGACCAAACTATTTAATCCTGGCAGATAATTAGATTAGGTAGAGTAAATAAAAGTAGCTCAACTGTTTAATCTAAGCCCTTGGATGTAGTAAGGCTAGATTTAGACAAATTTCTAATGTAAAAGAAAATAAAGTTTTGATAAAGGGTTTGCCAGCTTAAGTGCACCCTAATAAAGAGAAGTAAAAATGGTAGGATGAATAGGTGGGTAAGCAGAAGAAAGGTTGCAGAATTATGATGATTGTTAGATAAAAAGCATATTATTCACCTTCATCATCAAAGTTCTAGGTATGGATGAAAATTGAGCATGTATCAAAGTTCATGAAGTTAAATTAATTAACCTCCCTCACTCGTTATATTTTTTCACTTAACTAATTTCCAAGAAAAGTCTTAAGTACCTAAAATCTTAAGTCAAAGTGGCTCAGAGCATTTCTCTGAATTCTGGAGGGACCGAACCCTCGACCCAATGACTTATAGGTCCTAAATTACTGAAATTCCCATCATAAATATTGTTCCCCTTCAATTTACTCATATTCCCCAACAAATCCATTTTCCTAAAGAAAAACATCATTTTCCTAAGGAAAAGTCATTTTCCCCTAATAAACCCTTTCTCTAAGGGTAAAACGTTAGAAAAGTGATCACCCCCATGGGAAAACCCCTTATCTTCACAAAACCCAAAAGAACACTTGAGGCCTAAGTATAATGTGTTATGTCAAATAACAAACAAATAAACAAAAACACTATACCTAGCGCTTTATTAATTCTCCGCCAGCATCATACTAATTTCTAACTTTATATATATTAAATCCCAAAAAAGAAATAAAACCTTCCCCGTACAGTTATATAATAAAAACCCTTATATTAATACCTCGCCCCGAAAAGTTTGAAATATAAACTTTATAAAAACCTTATCCTGATAAAAGAGATTAATCAATCGATCTACGGTTATTTAATAATCGACCCCGCCAATGAAATCACCCCTGACACCCTTAATCCGCTATAAATCATTGATTAATTTAATCCCACGATCTTAAACCTTCGTTGGGCCCCTCCATTAACCTTCATTCAAACCTTTCACCCCGACCACCATTCGATTGGCCCCCTTTAATCTGATGGCTATCGATCATATTGGGCGGCCTTCGTAGCTTGACCTTTACCTGCCCGATATGGGTGGTTTCACTTTGGGCCCCGAGGCTACGTGTCGCCCGATAAATGGCATCGGGTGACCTCCCCCCGAAACCACCCCAACCCAAAAGCGTTGCGATCAAAACCTGCTTACCGCCTCATACTAGATGATAAATCCGTCACATCATCCCACTAAAATCCAATCGTATCTTTCCCCATGTACCTGCCAAATTGGTTGACTTCACGAATAAAAGTAAAAAAACTCATTGTTTTTTGTTTTATCATGGAAAACGCTCAAACCTCCATGCAAATGACAGACTATGTGCAACTGCCAACCCACATCCAACTGCCAACATGTAGAAGCTGCTAAACTTTCAGTCCACTCTTCAATCACGTACGCCTCCTGCAAACCGTGCATAGTCGCCCATCAACTTGTTCAGAGCCAAAACCAAGTATTTACCCAAAATAACTGAGAACCCTATCTCATTCCTAAAAACTGTTACTCAATTGCTTGAATTATTAAGGAATTAAGTGGAAAAATTGCCCAACAACCCCAAACCACTCTGAATTAAACCAATTTGCCTCCAATTTAACTGAAAACTTTCCCCATTCTTGAATCCACAAGAACCAAGGATGGCTGCTCTAGTTGCAATGAATGTCCGACCAATTACCACTCCTCACCAGGACTTAGACCATCTCCCTTTGGCAGACAAACACTTTCAAGTTAAAGACACCTTTGTCCATGAATCCCCATTGAAATTATACTGCAGGTACCGAGACCAACACTTAAACCACGCAGACAAAATAGGTCTTTGGGAATCAGATTTGCCCAAGTACCAATTCCCTAGAGTTCATATCTTCCCTGAAATTGTCCACTATTGCCATATGAACTACTGTCCCAGCCAAAGAGCAGTGATGACTCCTGACCATATTTTATTATTCACCATCACTACTGAATCCATCAATGAAATACTGCAATTGCAACCAGGGCAAAACCTGACCCCCATTTCTGTTGGAGACCTGCTTGACAGATTCCCTAGAATCACCTCCATCAAAATTGCTCAATTATTCGAAACCTTCATTATGGAAGAGAAATACATTCCAAAGGACCCTCCCCCATACATGTGGACCATATTCTCTGAACTTGGCCGATACATTACATCAATGATATCTAGTGTCTTAGGCTATACTACTAGTGAGTATGTTGGTGATATTATTATAGCCTTCATGTCCATTTACACTCCTGGAAAACCCCCTGCCATCATGTTTGATTATGCCAAATTCATTGTAGATAAAATGCATGATCAATTCATGAGAATGGACAATGAAAGAGTATTTAAGTACTCTTCGGTTTTATATCACCTTTTCCTATATTATCAAGCTGAAAAATTCCCATTCACTCTTCAGAAGCTTGATAGTAGAGGCAACCCTAGATCAGTCATCTTCTAGACCCCATTAATCCACCAATATGACTCTCCATATACTTATACAGATTTCATAGATCTTTTTGTGCACCCAGTAGCAACTATGTTGTTAGGAAGTCCTTCTTCCCCAGGATCAGTGCAGATATCATGAGGGTCCTATAGTTATCTAAGCAACACAAAGTGGGAGACTGGTATTTATACCAAAATCACATTGTAATCAGGATATATGGCTGTCAGTTAGCACCCTACAAACTACAAAGATACCTCCCCATGAGATTGTTTTCTCTGGAGTACTATAGGCAAATAACTAATTCAGATGAGGTACATTTTGTAAAGGCCAAGAAGAAGGCTCAACTCAGAATAAAAGACCAGCTAGAACCCTTTATATGCAACAGTAGAGAAGTTGGAAGGGAAGCAGAAGAAATCCTTCAAAGGCTCAAACTGAAACAAAGCTTCATATGGAGATATGACCCTTTTGATTTCATCTGCAATAGAAGACAAAAGAACAAATTGTCTCCCTATATCCACCATAGAATTCCTGAGATAGAACAATATGAAAATCAACTAGAATGGGTGGAGAACACTTTAGTAGACAAAGGTAGCACAGAAGTTGTTGTCGATAATGTGTTGATTGATCTAGAAAGGACACTGATGAAGATTCCTTTGTACAGGTGCGAGGAGAATCTTTGTCCCAAAGGGAAACACAAGAACACAGTGAGCAACAAGTAGAAGAAGGACCTCAAGAGCAAGAAGAATCAGAGCAACCAGACATATCAGAAGAACTGGCTCATCCAAAACACATCATGAGCACTCCTCCTATTGTACAGATTCCTCTAATGAGGAGAAGAATCCCAAAAGAGATAGGGAGGAGGCCACTCCTTCTAGTAGACCTATTGCATAGACTTATGTCAAAAGGCAAAGGTTAAATCCTTTTTCAGAACAAGAGTTCACAGAGGAAACAGTTGGAACCACAGGTTCAGAAAGGGCAGAGAGCAAGAAAGTCACTCTCTCTGGACGAACAGAAGATCCTTCCACTACACAGGCTCATATACTGGAAAGACAATAGAGCATGGAAGTATCCTCATTCACAGCTCCAAGTGGCCAGGACCATGACATTGGAGAGAAATAAAAAGAGATAAAGGCCATAAATGGAAGGTTGAAGGCTCAGAGCTATGCACAATACCTTAAAATGGCTCCCACTAATCAAACAAGGCTAATATCAACCTTTGATGTAAAAGAAGGTAAGATGCAAATGACTTTCATGAAGCCTACCACACAACAGCCTAGGTCTATAGAAGATTACTTGAAGATAGATTTTGAGGTGCTGGCAAAGGATATACATCCTATCAAACAAATAGAATTGCACAAACAGACCAAAGAAATGGTCTATTCCACATTGACCAACAAGGCCATTACAGCACATCAACTATAGAATTCGCTGAATAATATATCAGTGCAATTCCAACTAGAAAAGGCCTCTTCACAGGCCAAGGGTACCGGGATAAATTCCTTAGAGGACTTAATCATAGAGTTGGGGCATGATCCCAAGGATGTAAAGGTTGTAGAAAAGCTAATCAAAAAGAAAAATGATGACATAGATGCCTTGAAAAGTAGCTCAAAATCCTTCATCTGCATCATCCACAAACAGCTGAAGTACTAGAAACCCAGAAGGAACAGGAGGAGCTTATGGACTTAGTCCTTAAGCTAAATCATTAATTAAAGGAAACAGAGAAAGAGCTAAACAAATTAATTCAGTCTAAACAGAGTGAGTTGGCCACCACTTCACAGACTGTCATTCCTACAATCTCTACAGTAGTGCCCTCTACATTGGCTGCTTCCTTAGCACCAATAGTTCCACCTACTACAGCCATGTCAATCATAGGTACATCTACAGAGAAGACATCAGAATTAGTGAAAGCCATGGAAGAAATGACTATCCAGGCTACAGAGCTTAAAAGGCTTAAAGAAAAAGTGTCAAGCTTGGAAACTGACTACAAGCTTGCACAAATACAACAAAAGGAAGAAGCTCAGAAGAGTCAAAGAATGAGAGAAAGGATAAAATTCCTTGAAAAGGACTTAACCTTACAATAGCCACTAGGACAAATAAAGGAGATGCTTTCGTCCAACATAATTGACTCTGTCAATGATGTTTGGCCATCAATTCAAGTAATTTTTTAGCAGACTGAACTGGTGAAAGTGGCCACCAAAGCAATTCAAAAGACAAGAGGAGATCTAGGAGACCAGCCTAAGGAGGCCAACTAACTATTAAAACCCTTGAACAACAAGAAAAGGTATCAGCTGGATGAACTAGGCATAGAAGATAGGACAAGGACCATCATAGAAATCAAGAAGATTCTTACTAAAAGGAACCCTCAATCTTGAGAAGAAATTCCAAAGCATGCAAGCTAATATTGATAGATTCATGACAAAATTTGGAATTTTGAGAGAAAAAGGCCTTCCCAGTCCTATGGTTATTCATGACAAGCTTATGACCCAAGAGGACTACGTTGAAAGACTAAACAAGTTGGCCAATGACCAAGCTAGTACTTCAGGGGTAAAAGCTCTGCCCACAGGAAAGTTATTGTATGACAATCTAGAAAATCTATTCTTCCTAGAGCACGAAGTACAATGAAGCTGATGAGATATGCTGAAAGATGCTGAAGGTAAAATTACCTGAAAATGAATGGTGGGTAAAATTAACAGATTTACTATAAAGTTACTACAGTAAATCCATATGGCAGCTAGGTAAAATAGGTGAAACAAGGTCAAAGTGTAAGTTACTACAGTAAATCCATATGGCAGCCAGGTAAAACAGGGGAAACAAGGTTAAAGTGTAACAGGTAAAGAGTATCAGTAGGTTGAAGACAGAAAGTCACTCCAACACATAGATATCAATCAACTGAAAGGGCCAAATTTGAACTACAACAACCAACACAATCACAATAAAAGGGACAACAAGAAGCAGTTTTCCATCTGTCTTTATCTTCATGCTTGGAGATATTTTTGATTTCCTAGAATAATTCTCAAACTGTTATGAGATATTTTGTAAATATTTTTTGTATAAATACTTCACATTTCGAAGTAATGAGGGTGGATTCAAAGACATTTATGTATACATTTCATATCAAGTTAAGGAGCTATTGTAATCAAGACTGGATTGACTTGCTGGATCGTGGAATAAAGTTAAAGACATTTCACAGGATTCTTGTGCATAGTGGAAATCAAATAAGTATTATCTCTTCATGCTTATTACTATTTTCTCTTCATGTTTATAAATATTCACACGTGTCTCTATGAAATCTGAATGGTAAACAAGGAATGATATTTTAGAATTAGCTTTAATGCTCTCTGTCTTGACTGTTTACTTTCACTGTTTTCTGCTAAACTGTCTTAGTCTGGGAATTCTTAATTGCTCCCTTACTTCGGTAGCTTCCCCCCCCCCCTTAGGTCCATAGTAAAGGTTTCTTAGTTTCCCTTTACTACTGATCTCCTTCTGTTCTTCATCTTGATCCCGGTTTAAGGATTCTTCGTTTCACTTTCACTATGGTTAGGACTACCTCATCCATTTGAACCTGCAGATTTTCTTTTTGATGTGTTAGCCTGCCGTGTGAACTCCTCGTTTATTAATTGATATAATCCAGTTAAGCCACTCTTTGATTGAATCCATAGCCCATGGATTAAAGGCCTGCTCTGTCCATTTGTTCCCATAATTCCACCACCCAAGCAAAATCAAAACCTCATGAGCACTAAGAACTAGCCTGTAATCTCACCCAAAACAAAGTTAAATTATAAAGAGAGATACCTCTTTGGACTTAGGTTGGCTAAAACCCGAGTCTAAAAGATTAGGTTTGTGGTTACCTCGGATTATTCCTTCTTTTTATAACTTCTAGGGAAGAATTCTGAGTGATAACACCTTACAACATGAAATCAAAACAATCGGGCAGACTGATCATAAAAGAAATGACCAACAATGCCTCCCATAAAAAGAAGAAGGAGAAGAAGGGAACCTCATGTGAAGGGGAAGGCCCCAAAACTAATAATGGCACCCCACTCCAAGAACTCAAAATGAATTTGCCTAGGCAGTGCAGAAATTCCATGATTGGAGATCCAGTCATCTCGAGAATTCTTCTCCCTGAATATTCTGAGAGCTAGTCTATGCACTAATATGAAATTTATCAAGTCATCCAGAAGATGTCCATACTCCCTAATAGCAAGTCCATATGTGAAAAAATATGGGTTAATTTTAAATGATTTCGTAAGAAGATGGCAAGAGCTCACAAAATGCCAAAGTCATCAGGTAAGAAGTCCTTATTCATTGATGCTTCTTTTGAGAAAAATACTAAATCATTCATGAGAGATCACAAGAATGAAAGATTACAACCTTTGAATGTGAATGACTTAGGAAAAGAAATTAATATTTTGAAAAAGGAAGTAAGTGAGCTCAAACAAAGAATGAAATATTTAGAAACCCATAAGGAGGAAGAAGATGCCAACAAGGTAGATCAATGGGAAAGGCAAGAGATTAGGATTTTAAAGGATCAAATTGCTACTTGCAACCTCCTCCTTTAGAATATGCATATGATATGGGAAAAAATCATAATATTAATATGTTTCATACATCAGATATTGAAGGAATAAATGCTATGAGAAGATTTCCCATTCAACATCAAAAATTTCATATTCATATTACATTAAGAATCAAAAGCCAAAATTTTGAGTTAAAAGCTCTTATTGATTGATGATCATATCTAAATCTCTTGCAATAAGAAATCATTCCTTCAATATACTGGCACAAGACCAATCAATCTGCAATTGGCCTTGGAAATAAATCCATGAATATGTAGTATTCAGTTCCCAAAGGAACTTTATGTTTTGGAAAGTAATGCCTAGATTTAAGACTTTTAATTGTAGACATTCCCATAGACTGCATACTAGGAACACCTTTTTTGGAAGTTGTTGAACCACATGGATCAATAAGGACTAGGGATGTAAAAATTGGATACTTCATCATAGTTCTAGATTTAGAACAGAGGAACACAAGAGCAAAGAAAATTATCCTTCCTTTTATCTCAACTACCATGGTCCTTACTAAAATAATAGCAAAAAACGAAAGGAAAATAAAAGAGTTGCAAAACATGAGTAATATGAATATTGAGGAGAAACTCAAGACATAAAAGGTCAAGTAAGAAATCTCTAACTTGATGAAAAAGTTTGAAGAAGAAGTTTTCTCAAAAAATCATATAGCATTTTGGGAAAAGAAAAATTATTTTGTGGAATTACCCTATAGATATTCATAGACAGGAAAGACTTGTAAGAGAGGAGAAGTCCCAAATAATTGTCACTAAAGTTATGTGAAGAGGAAATCAGGGGACTCCTAAAAAAGGGTCTTATCATAAAATCCCAGAGTCAATGGAATTGTTACGGATTTTATGTAAATAACCATTCAGAGCAAATTAGAGGAGTTCCAAGACTAGTCATAAATTACAAGCCCCTAAATGAAGTGTTTGCAGATGATACTTACCCAACACCACACAAATCTAATCTTGTGAAAAGAATTGTTGGGGCAAAGATCTTTTCAAAATTTGATTTGAAATCTAGATTTTGGCAAGTTATTGTGAAAGGAGAAGATAAATTTAAAACAACATTCAGTGTCCCAGAAGGTCATTATGAGTGGAATGTCATGCCATTTGGACTTAAGAATGCACCTACAAAATTCTAGAGGGTGATGGATAAAGTTTTAAAGCCTTATTTTCATTGGTTTATTAGGTATATAGATGATGTTCTGGTTTTTACCAATTCCATAGAAGAGCACATAACGCATATAAAAAAGTTTTTACAGGTAATTAAGGATGCTGGCCTTTTAATTTCCAATAAAAAGATGGAATTATTTCAAACATTGATTAAATTTGTTGGTCATACTATCTCAAATGGTCAGATTGTGTTACAACAACATGTTGTAGATTTTGTAGACAAGTTCCCAAATAATTTCACTGATATAACTCAATTGTAGAGATTTTTAGGTAGATTAAATTATGTGAGTCATTTCTACAAAAAATGTGCTGCAAATAGGAAAATCCTGAATGAAAGATTGAAAAAAGGTCCAGTGCCATGGACTGAAAAGCATATAGAAGATGTAAGAAAAATTAAAACCAAAGTAAAAAGATTGCCTATACTTCATGTTGCAGATGATGATTTACCAAAAAATGTAGAAACATATGTAATAAATATTGGATGGGGAGTTGTACTTAAGTAGGTAAGAACCACTGACGCAGAAAAAATTGAAGAAGTTATCCAATTTTCATAGGGGACATGGATGGAATCAGAAATAAAATATGACACTATTGATAAAGAAATTAAAGTTGTATTAAATGCATTAGAAAAATTTGAAATATTTATGATCAACAAGAAATTCTTGTTAAGAACCGATGTTGCAGCGATGAAGAAGGTTCTGACAAAGGAGGTGAAGAAAGCTAGTGAGGCAAAATTTGCAAGATGGCATGCATTATTTGCAAACTTTGGTTTTGATATTGAACACATTAAAGGGACATAAAATTTAATACCTGGTTTTCTAAGTAGAGAACATCTATAGAAACCATGGAAAGAGACAAGCAAGTGGAAAAAACTCAAATCAAGCAAGCGGGAAAATTTGAAAACAAGCGAGTAGGAAAGTACAGGTAAGTGTGGTCGAAATATTTCAGGTGAGCGTGACCAATGTCTAGTAATTGTCATAGAATGGGCTGATGGACAAGAGCAAGTCAGACAAATTCTTGACAATGTGGCCTGGTTAAGATACAAGATGGAGTGGAAATCTTAGATCTAAATCTTCAGCCCAATACTGCACTAGTCCATATTGTACCTCAAATACACAAAAGGCCCACGTCGACAACTAAAGTATTAGACAAGGTCTACGAAAGATCTATTCAAAAGGAATTCCAAGTTGAAAATCATTTATGGGTTGTATTTTGAGATATTATTCTTATCTCGCAGCAAATGGGTAATAGGAGTGGCCTAGTACAAAAAAAATTCAGTATTGAAATAACTAGGACCCATAATGAATGGCCAAGACTGAACCCCACTCTCAAATTCCTAGGGACTGATTATGACTAGAATCAATACAAAAACTTATGGTGTGACTTACTATGTGTTGTGGCCACAACTACCACCTTATTAAAACATGCTCTAATAGAAAATTTTAAATGGGCCCCCTTTAAGTCTGATATATCATCTCTCTGAATGATCCTTTTCATCCCAATAATTTTAACTCTATGGAGGGCCCAATATTCCATTCACAAATAGGTAAATCCCTTTAACAAATCCCTCGCTTAAGCCCTTCATTCCTATGTTTATCGGGATTTGTTTAACCCCTCAAAACCCTCATCGCATTATTCTTCCCACCACAACGGCTTATAGTGGAAATCCTTCACAAAGCATGCATAAACCCTTTTCGGGGCCTATCGCAATAAAACAAGGCGCTCATGGCTTCTGGACGTGACAGGTTTTATTAACTCAAATGTATTCATTTCGGGTCCGGAGCCCCATCGCAGATTGCTCTTGGCCCAGCCCCAAATCCATGTGTATAAACAGAGCACCCCCGGTCTCCAGACCCACCAGCACTATGAACCGCATTATATACATTATCAAGTCCAGCCCCAATCACCTATCGCATATCAGCAGAGCCTCGGGCCTTATACATATTACGCACAACGATATAGCGGACCTGCCGACCTATCAAATACGGTATATATATTTTCGGGTTCGAAGCCCTATCACACATCACGATTGGCAGAGTCCCATGCTTGCCTATTGAAATATGCGATAGGGTAGACCCGGTGATATTTATAGACTCCATCACATAACTTTTGAGGTCCGACCTAAGCGATCGGGGCAGAATTCTCAATGTTTTCCCATGTTTTTCCAAATTTTCCGAAATTACAAAGGATCGGGTTTTCAGTGTAAAAGAAGGGCATGTGGAGTCCTGATTGTGCAACTACGCATCGGGGTGGTGGAAGGCATAGGTCCTATGACTTGAGAGGGGGCCGATACTCGATTGCAATGAAAGGAAGCCCTTGAAAACTGTGCCAGGCCTATGGGTTAAGCGGGAAACTATACATTGACTCCGTATCAGGCATAAATCCTTTTCACACTGGTTCAGTAGTTTTAGAAAATGAATGAAGGCAACGTTCACATTTGATTGAACATTTTTGTTCTATTGTGCACAATCATCAAGCTTATGATAGCTATCCTTGCAGGTGGGAAGCAAAGGACGCAGGAGGGGATTCGAAGGGCCTTGTATGCAGAAGCGCTGCATTTAAGGGTCTAGCGGCAAGCATTTCGGGTCGGAACCCCAAGTGTTGCCTATACATTCTGTAAGTAGAGTTGTCCCGGTCTCCATTATGGGAAGCCAACAGACAGTCACCCTTTTCACCAATATCTGCTCTCCTTCTCAAGAAAGGAATCGATCCAGTCGTTATACTTTCTACATGCCAGCAGTCACATTGACAATCCTACCTCTGTGTACTCGATTTGCATATCTGAAACAGTGGGAAGATGAAAAGGCAGGGTAGACCTAGATTCATGGGGACTTTTGCATAAATATTACCTCCAAAGAGGAGAACGGGCTTTTGATTTTTGAGAAGAATAGTGTTGCTTTATTGTGAATGAGGAGGACTGTTCTGAGGGAAGAAGGAGCCTTTAGTTTCAGATTCATTGTATTGTTTTGGATCAGAGTGTTGTTACTAGCATGAATGTAAATGTGATTTATATTTATGCATATTGATGACTTATAGTTCACTATTAGTCTTGTCAAATTGATTGTGATTCAGTTTCATGGTTAACTTATGAATGATCTATGATTTGAAATAAATTAAACATTAGTTGCAGTTTTAATTCCATAAAAAGAATGTGGATTCCTATATGAGTGATTGGATTGCAATTTAGCTTTAATACAGTCTTGTCCAGCTGTGAATTCAGTGATTGATTCATTTGGAATTGAATCTATGCATGATGTTTAACCTTCTTTATCACACTCCTGCTGAACATATATGTGATGTTTAAACCTCTGTATTAAGCTCTTGCAGGATAGATTAGGATAGTTAGGACTAGATTAGAGTAGTAGAAGTATTATAGATAGGATTTAATACATAGTGGTTAGTTGTTTTATTTTGTTGATTTAACTGAGGTATTCCTCTCGGAAGCAATCTTTCGACATGTTCAAACAGTTTACGGGGAACCTTAAAACACGCCGGAGCTAACCATTCCAAACGAAAGCAGGTCTAATTGGGGTTTGCAATCGGGTTAGTTCCCCTTGTTGGCATAGCAAACATTAGCCATGTCAACAAATTGGCGCTAAAAGGAGGGCATGAACCATCGTCTCCAGCTTTTCAAGATTTCATCTATAAGTGCCACACATGGATTCAAAAGGATTAATGTATGGATCGTAAAGGTTGGAGAGATCCTGCCACTCATTTGAAAGAGCCTCATTTTGAAGAAACAGAGATCCCTCTAAGTCATGTTTCCGAGTCACCCAAGGAAGAGAGACTGTGGGAGTATCCTGTCACTCAAGAACAACTAGTCAAAGCACTTACTTGGGCCTACACTCATTCCCTCTCTCAACTTCCCATATTTCACTCTTTACCTCCGACAACTAAGAGAAAGCTAAGGATCTTTACCCTAAGCGAAGATACATTTGCAGTCACTTCTCTCGAAGATATTGTGCCAAAATCATTGCAAAGTATCGACACCCCTTGGGAAGAAATTCCTGAGGATTCCCCTTCTAAAGGTAACTCCTCGCTTGATTTTGAGAATCCTCATAGAGAAGTCTCCAACCAAAACTTCCCTATCCATAATATGGCCAACATTCCTCCTCCAGGTGGGAATTGCCTCCACCTCCTCCTCTGGGTGGGAATCAACCTCCACCTCCTCCAGGAGCACTCCCTCCCTAGCTTGCATAGGATGCTATAGCGGTACCTGGGCACCAACATCCCTTACCCAAAAATACAGAAAGAGTGTTACCCAATTTCGACCCTGAGCGGGGAGATATCGCTGATAACCATATTCGCTCTTTATTCCTAGCCTTGCGCAGGTTGGGGGTCACTGATGAAGATGTGGTGTGCCGCCTATTCTCTTTTACTTTGACTGGTGCACCTCCACATGGTATTTCAGCTTGAGAATAGGGTCAATCACCTCTTGGGATGCTTTCAAGCAAGTCTTTTTATACAAGTTTTGTGATGACAAAACACCTGCGGCCTTAGTTTTAGAACTATTCTGTCTGAAAACGTAAACCAAGGAGAAGGTTAAGGATTTTAACATATGGTTCAACACCTTGTTCAACAGAATCCCAATCACCACTAGACCTACTGAAGAGGTGCTAATGGAATTCTATATCTTTGCTCTCCCTGTCCCTACAGCAATGTGGGTTAAAAGGAGTAATGTGCAAGCCTTACAAGGTGCTATCGATGAAGCGGTGAAAGTTGACAATGAAATGATCAGCCTCACAGCATGCCACCCTACAACTGGAGAAAAGAAAGCCTCTCAAACATCCAAGAAGAATAATGGAAATGATAACAAAGGGGTTGAAACTAAAGACAAGGACACCACGGATGTGGAAGGGTTGCATCGGATCATTAAGAAACTCACGAACACAGTCATTGATATGAGAAGGAATCATGGAGAGAGTACTAGTCATAAGGGAGAAGATTATAATAACATAAAACCCTTCAAACCTTTCTACCAGAAGAAAATAGAAGGTGGTCATGGTTAGCTTGCATTGCCTGCTCCACCTAATGAAGGGGCTTTAAACATAGAAGAATTGGCTCTGATTGGATCGCTCTTCAACAAAGAAGAACCTATACTAGAGCTCGAACTAGAACAAGGAGACGAGGAGGAATACTAAGTAGAAGAACCCTCGGATGAGGAAACCCAAATTAATGTGCTGTGGGATTTCCATAGTGATGAGAATGACAACGAGGGAGATAACACTGCAGAAATCAACGCTAATGAAATCCACACGCACAGTAAAGGGCCACTTCCAGGTGCGACAAAGCCCTTAGACCAAACAAAGCAAGATGTTCGCCCTGTGAAAGCATCTGCTCCCAGAGTTCCTGTCTACAAGAGTAGGCCTGGTGGTCAATCCAAGAATACCCTTGTTGCAAGTCACCCAAAGAAAGAAAATGCATCTCCCACTGCAGCGATGGCTACTCAACATGGTAAACGCCTACTTAAAAATGGAAAAACAAGTATGTTTACTCTACCCTATCTTGTTTATAACATTGATTATAATATTGTGGATGATCTCAAGAAGTCTAGGGCCAATATCACATATTTTTACTTGTTAAAATTAACGCAAAAAAGAGATTTTTTGTTGAAAGCTATGAATGAGTGGAACTGCAAAACCCCCACCACCTCAAGCACCCAAACCAAGAAGCCAATGTCCAAACCTATTAGTACCACTAGTATAACCCAAATACCATCATCTATGGAGGCTACAGTATCTAAAATGAATCGAAAACCCCAAGATGTTAGCACAACCATGATAGGGAGGAAATCGAAATCTATGACTCCATTGTTCCTCATTATGTTTGAAATTTTCAACATGAACGTCCACAATTGCTTGGTAGATTCCGGCATCTCATCCACTGTCATGCCTTATGTTGTTGCTAAAAGGCTTCAGGCCATACCTGAAAAAACTAGAACTCGAATCATGCAATTAGATAGGACAAATGTGATAGTAATTGGAGGATTGAAGGATGTGTTGATTCAGATGGCTACTAAACCAATGTACACACAGGTCATTGATATAGTGGTAGTCGATATACCTGAGGCCTATGGAATGCTGCTTAGCAGGGACTGGTCAGCAAAATTGAACGGATACTTCTCGACTGATTGGTCCCATCTCTTGTTGCCTCAGAAGGGAAAGGGTGATATAATGAGAGTCGATAGGGTAAGATACATGAAGTATGTGGTAACAGAACTAAATGGTCACAATGAACCTGTAATGTTTACAAACTCCATCCTTGGGAACTATAGTTTCAATGTTTATACTACAGAAACCTATTTTGGAGAGTTTCATGCAAAATTTGTTGAAGAAACTTTGACACACACATAGTTGGAAATTCCCTCCCATAATCCGACTGATGAGCTATCATGTATTATAGTAGATGATAGGACCAATTTTTTAGATAGTAGTTCAATTGATTTAACATTAGATGCAATATTCTGGACACGCTATTTTGATGGTTGTAATTGCCTTGAAGCTGCTGGAAGTATTCTCATTGACCCTCAAGGGAACCAACATCATTGACCCTCAAGGGAACCAACATCCAATAGCCAGCCGATTGGAGTTCGCATGCACCAACAACACAGTGGAATATAAGGGCTTGCTAAAAGGCCTAAAGAAATCCATTGGTATGAATGTGAAAAATCTTAAAGTTTTTGGTGACTCACAGATAATTGTAGATCAGGTAAGGAAAATGAAACATTACAATTCTCCACACCTAGTGAGGTACTAGCATGAGGTATGGGATTTAATTAACAATTTTGATTCCTTTAATATTACATTAATACCTCGAGGCCAAAACCAAGATGCTGATCTGATGGCTAATATGGCTGCTAAAATTTTTCCTGATTTTAGATTGAAGAAACATAAATGTTCTGTTGAATTGATTTTCAGACCATCCGTGCCTGATAACATCTCGAATTGGCAGATTTTTGAAGATGATGAGAAAATCCTTGAGTTCTCACACTGCGAGAAGACATTCAAGAGTGAAGTCATTAACGAAAAGGAGCATGACAAGCTTATGAGTGAAAGGGAAGATGAGGAAAAGGATCAGCCCAATGTGATTCCAAAATCAGTGGTTAGGATGGAGCACTTGTATGACTTGCATGATAAATTCAAGAAACCTATTAACTGCAAAACACACAGCTCATCCATGAAGTATGAAATGGTCAACCTTGGGACTGAAAAAGACCCAAAAAATGTCAATATGGGCTTGGGGTGCTCTCCGCAAGAAAAGGCTGCATTTGTCAAACTATTTAAAGAATACAAGGATGCCTTTGCATGGACTTATGAAGACCTAAAGACCTTTGATACCAGTATTATGCAGCATGTGATCCATTTGGAAAAGGAGGCCAAGCCCTACCAACAAAAGTTGCATAAGATGCATCCAAGCCTAGAACCATTGGTGAAGAAAGAACTAAACAAGATGCTGGATGCTAAAATCATATTCCTGATCAGACACACCAGCTGGGTAGCCAATCTCGTGCCAGTGACAAAGAAAAATGGAGACATTAGGCTATGTATTGATTTCAGAAACCTGAACAAAGCGTCTCAAAAGGATAACTATATGTTGTGCCTATCAACAACCCCCCCATTTATTTATGTTAGTAATAACATTAATAAATGGGGACCCTTCCAAATAATAAAATCTTAGCATTTAATCATGCCTTTCTTATTTTTTAGAATAAAATAAGATGTCGAAGTGGAACTTGCTATAACATGCAAACTTACCTTTTCACACTTTAAGCACATAGAACTTCACAAACGATGAGTTTCTTATAAAAAGCGCAACATGATCAAAAAGCCTAAGAATAACTTTATAATGGAAAGTCGTGAATATTAAAGTAAACCTTTAAAAATATCCGCTTTAAGAAGATTATTCTTGCATCACAAAACATTACGGTGGATTTCCCTTATAAAAGTTATCCCTTCAAAATGCGATCTGCGAAAATGCGAGATCATAAAATCCTATAACCTTATCGTATCGCAGTTTCAAGCACACCACGCTACTTGATAAAGCATAAGAAAATATCGCGAAATGCAATAGCATCTTGCAAATCGCATATCGTAGCAACTCATGTAGCGGTGGGTTTTAATGAAAACAAGTTTTGTGATATAACGATTCTCGATATTGCGAAGCAAGTCACAAAATCACTTTTATCGCAATTCAAAGGGCTCAAGGTTCTAGGAGAGTACTTCCCGACTTTTGATGTGAAGTTATGAACATTAAAGTTAAGTATAACGGTTCATTAGTGGTCATTTATTAAAAGAACGATTAGGATCAATGTAAAGGACCATTTGACGCAAGTTGATATCTTTTGATATGATTTAGAATTAAAGACTCTCTGTCACCTTCTTTTCATCCTTCTATTTATTATTTCTACATTCGCTATCTTTTTTATCATAATTTTCTCTCTGCTTGCAACTTTCAGGAAGAACACACAGAGCATAACATATGAAGAAATGGGGAAAAGAGGAAAGACACCCATTGTTGAAGAGTCAGAAATGACCCCATTATTCACAGACATTACCTGTAATCAAGATGTAGGGACATCTACGTGGGAAACAATGTATCAGCTGTTGGAGATGGAACAACCAAGAATTATGGAAGTAACAGTTACAATGGATGGACACGACTCTTCTAATGCGTCCCTAACTGAACTTGCATGCTCATTTCTACACTGCATTGCTGCAAGACCAAAGATACTCCCTTATACTAACATGGTTAAGTGGATTATAGATGATGTGGACATCTCAGACAGGGAATTCAAGACAGCAAGCAAAGAAGTCATAGGGTCGTTTACTTAAGACAACCTAAGGCTCATGTACCATCTACCAGAGCCACAGACCATCTACAACAAACAGTTTGTCGAGAAGTTCGCTAAGGAGAATGAAGACTTAGCAGAACGCAAGAAGCATTGGTCAAACAATGAAGAAATAATTAAGAAAGATAAAAACGGTATGTATGCTATTGGTTCTCTTTGTTCCCCTTACTGTTTTTCCGCTGCTATGTTATGTAGACTATTTGGTAAACCAGACAGCAACAAATTCTCATCAGAATGGTTACCTCTAGTGGATGCGGCTATCAATTCCACAATAATGAATTGGGCCCAAATCCTGTCAGATAATTTAGCCACTGCAATTTTAGAATACAGAAGAAAAAGAAGCATTGCTTCGAGGGTTTACTCTCCATTTTTCATGAGCGTCTATGTTATGGACACTATTTGTTTTGGTTCTAAATTTCCTGTTATGGGATGGAAGAGGACGGTTCAAAATCCACTTCCCATTCAAATTTTTATCACAAAGTCATGTGGGAATCAAATTTCGTGCCACATTTCTTCAAAATTTGTCACGAAGTTATACTCCCGATTCATAAAAAGATCTACAACAGAGATGCCCCAAGGTTTGCACAAGAAGCTGAGGTAGATATTCTACCTGTAGCGAGATTGTTTGGGAAAGAATTATTCACGTATATCAGAGTATTCGGTAGCATTGCTTCACCCCATGTGCTACCTTTTTACGTCACAGACAAACTGATGGCTAGGGAGATAGCCTATCAGACATGCAATGAGGGGGGGATGAGCAAAATACTAAAAGATTCCAAGAAGGCCATTTGGCCTCAATTTCCGGTAACATGTGGAGCATTTGCATTGCATGACTTAGGTCATGCTTTTAAAGAAGTTAATAATGTATTATCTTTACAACTACCTAAGTTCTCGGGAAGGCAATATGATCCCTTTGGTATTGTAAGTGATTTTAACACAATGGTTAAAATAAGAGTTTTTACTCATGAAAAAGATCCTTTGGATGATGTTTTTCTGCAAAAGAAAACCTTCAAAGAAGTTCAACATATGGCACAAATTCTTTGACCAAGAAGGTCTCCAAACTTTTGAGAATTACTGAAAATAAAGGTCGCCTAAGGTCCCATTGGACCAATTACTCATCAAACCAATAAGGAATCCTACCCCCAACGTAAGCATTAGTGAAGATTCAAAAGAGAAGTGCAAAACAAGTTTTGAAAAAGAATCAGCAGAAAATTCTGGTGATCAATCTAAGAATGAACACAGTAAGAGCGAGGAGTCAATAAAAGACATAGCCCAGTCCACAGCAAAGTCTAATCAGCATACTTTGATTGAAAAACAACCTGAAGCCTCCACTCCCCTTACAAAGCAAGGAGAGTTGCTCATAATTGATCTAGAAGGAGATTGGGAAAATTTTAATAAGATACTTAACATAGAAGAACAAAGCGCAGAGCCACCAACAAATACAAAAGAGACGACCACAGAGATGATAATAGAAAGGGTTGTTAACACTCAGGAAATGGAGCATATTCCCGTTGCTCCCTCATCTGAGATTGTACTAATAATAGAGGAAATTCCTCCTCTAGATATATTCTACATCCCTCAACATAAAGTTGTCGTTAGAAGGCAAAGAAAGAAAAGAAAGTTGGATTCTGTGCTCACTCTCGAGGATGAACCTCTGGATGTTCTTTGGAAAGACCCATCTACAGAACCCTTGGCAAATATCACTAGGCTCTCATAGGTCGCACGCGCATATGCTTCAACAACTATTGACAAGGTGGCAGAGGTAAAATCGCTGCTTAAAGAAAAAGAAGATAGGATTTTGTTTTTGGAACAAGAGTTACAGCAAGTCAGCATCAACCAACAAGCTAAAATATAGTTGGAAAAACTTCAACAAGACTTTAGCAAATACAATTGGCACATCAAAATAGTTTGGCTAGTAAAGAAAAACAATTACAGAATATAATAGAATTGCTTAAAGATGATCCCAAAATTGAAGAGTTTATCACAGAGGCACTTGGTCTCAATTCCCAGCTATTGCAACAGAAATAACTATTATGCTAGAAGAATTCGCAGTGGAATTCCTATTGCAAAATGAGCGATAATATAACAAATCAAGTCGTGGAATTACGACTTGAATATGATTTAATTTTTAAGAAAGTCTTAGACTTCTTAAACTGGCAGAAATCCGAAGAAGAGAAAAGAGCAGATATGCCCAAAATTGATGAATCGCACAAGGAGATTTTATTTGTGAAATGGGATTCTCGGTTAAAGGAGGTAGAACAAGAAATGGATGATGCAGCAGCAGTAGCAAACAGTGTCATCAAATGCATAAATGAAGATCTACACAAGGCTAATTTGGTAGCAGAAACTACCCCTGGTTTTCTTCCAAAAGCACAATAGCTTCAAGTAGTATGGAAATAAGCATCGGAAGAAAGGGCAGAGGCAATTAAACAGGTAAACAGATTGAATTGGGAAGCATACTGGCAGTATCTGGTGAATCCACACAGCTAATGGATGACCTTGAAGTGCCTGATGACTTTTTCCGAAAAGATAGTGCCAACTCTCACCAACGTTGTATTTGCAGGACAACTAAAAGCTAAGTCGCCCAACTGACACTCTTAAAACTGATGCTGGATATTTGCAATCTAAAGAATCATATGCAGGATTAGTCATAGATACATTTTGTTTTTGTTTTTATTTATTTTTGCTTAAAATGAGGTAGGTCATATAAACCTCCTCATATCTTTTTGTAATATTTATTTTTAGATTTCATTGATTAGTATTTAAACCCCTCTCACACATTTAGAGAGGGGTCCAGAGTTTTATCAAAAACATTCTTCAGAACGTGCATCTTGCCCCCCACTGAGGAGGTTTTGATAAAATCAATGGAACGAGATTTATTTTCTATTTGAGTTTAACATCTGCTACTGAAATTGCACTTTTTTACTCTTAGTTGATGTTAAGTAATTTGAAGATAGATCGATATTGTTGCAGCTCATGAGTAGGACGTATTACAAATGGTACTTTTATCTCCTAATGATTTTTACTTGTGTGTTAAGAAATAAATCATTTTCAGCTATTTATGTATGAAAGTTTAAATGTTTAGTTATCATTATTGCACTTTTGTATGGTGATGACTTACTCTTTATGCTGAATATGTGAATGAATCTTTATGCGATATATTTCTCATATTGTTTCGGCTAACTTTTTATACAAAACAATCATTCTTAAATAGATTCTCTTCTTATTGTGATTGAATGATCTTCATTATCAGTTGTTTTTAGAAATCATTTTATATCGCATACGTAAACATTACTCCTGGGATATTTTTAAACTTAGATGTTTTCTTTGATTATGATAGATTGCATATGATAGTTAAAAGATAGAGTAAGTATTAGAATAAGTATTCATCCTTTAAAACCCCAAAAAGAAAAACAGTATCCCGTTAGCACACACATGATAAAGAGATTGGGAAACTGGTCCCATCATCCCTAGTTGGAGCCACTATTCCAAATGGAAAAGGAGTTGTCTTAAGGTCTGGACCAGGTGGTTATCCCCCTTGTTGGAGTCCCAATTTTTCGAGCCTTCAACATATTTGGCCCTAGAAGGAGGGCTTGACTGTGAATGGCAAATAAATCTACATCTTCACGCCATTCTAAGAGTAAAACTCCCTCACAACCACCCTCAACTTCTCGTTCGCATTCCAAATCTTCCATCTCTAAACCAGAAGTTGAAAAGAAAAATACAAAGCGCATTACTGAAATCCCAAACAAGCCAGATCATTCTTCTTCAGATCCCCCCGAGTTACAAAATTTAATTCATAAGTTACAGGGGATTTTGATATCTCAAGAAGAATCTAGGTTATCCCAAGTTAGTGTTACTTCTCATCTGACTCCATCTCAATGACTGACTAGAGCACAAAGCGAAAAGTTAGGAATCCCACCAGTTGATTTTCCTCTATCGAGTCATAAGAAAACTAGGAAAACACTGTTGGCATTATATTTCTGGTATGGTTATATGTTACAGATGTTGTACTTGATGGCAACACCCATGGCATGGCTCTCAATATGATAAGAATTAAGAAGTACGCAGGAGAACAATTCAGAAAATGCGTACCCGTAGGTACGCCGTGCAGGGACCGCGTCCCGACACGCAGGTTACCCATTCATGAGGTGCGTACCCCCAGTGCACACTCTTCAAGGCAGTAAAGCGCGCACATGTGGGGTTTCTTATGTTTAACCCTTGGTATTTAGCCGACGGTATTGTATTATCATGGCTTTGGCCCGTGTTATTGGTCCATGATTTGAGGAAGAGCTTCCCTATATAAAGCAAAGGAGATCATTTGGCTAGAGCATCTTTTGAAAATTGAATATCTTAAGATCTGAAATATTGGGTTCTCGGTTTAAAAGCTTGATCTATAAAAGAGAAGTTGAAAGCGAATCTGTGAAGGGTGATCTCTCGAGCGCAAGATCAGATCTGAGCATCTGACTGTATTTCGGCCCTAATCAGAGGTGCGCAGGTGATTAACGGTGCAAGTGCGTGGGCACGCAAAGCAGAAGAAGGATAAGTGCATGGGTACGCAGGGGCGACAAAGGTGCAGTGCGTGGGTACGCAGAGGCGACGAAGGCGCAGTGCGTGGGTACGCAGAGCGACGGAGGTTCAGGTGCGTACGCACAGAAAAAGTACGAGGCGCGATAGTGTCTTTGGGTGAGTGGCTTCAGTGAAGTACGTGGCGCGATAGTGTATCTGGGTGTGTACCTACAGCAATAGTATGCAACGCGATTGAAGAAGAAGTGCATAGGCACGCGATGCAACAGAAGGCTTTCTGCGTGTATACGCAGGGGCGCAGAAGGTGAAGTGTGTGGGGACGCAGGCTAGTGGAAGGAAAACTGCGTATCTGTCTTAAGATCTTCTGTTGACTGATTTTTTCTGTTGATAAGGTGTTCTGGGTTCAGTTCTGTTATTGTTGATCTGGTTTTTTTTCTCGGTGAAAAAAACTAAATCTATTAAGGAAAATATAGTACAATCAAGAAAAGCAAAAACCGGCAGACCGGAAATGATGGATGCATCAACCTCGGTCCCGGAGGAAAGAAACCAACACAGAGCTATAGGAAGAGCAAGAGACCGACAGACCAGAAATGATGGACTCATCAACCTCGGTCTCAGAGGAAGGAAACAATTTCAGAGCTGCAACAGAAGAATCGAAAGCAAGACTGACTAACAGGCTGTTACCCCAGCGGGTCATAACCTGCACCACAATGTTTTTTCCCTTTCTTTTTGTTAACTTTTGTCTAGCCATCATGGGGAGAATGGGCTAGGACAACTTGAAGACTGGAGATCTCTGTCTCTGGGGGCTCCTTCTCTGATTCGGAGGAAGAAGTCTCATGGGGCCGTTTCTGGGAGCTAGCTGAGACATAGGTGTGCGCTAGATTGTCCGGGGGCGGATCCAACGGTTGAGGCATCTTATCTGGTTCTGATTTGCTTTCCTCCTTTTCCATACAAGGGGAGCGGGAGCTTTCAGCTGGCGGCGGTGGACAGGGTGCCCAACTCTTGGGCTTTGAATGAGCGAAGAGGCCTCTTTTCGTTCTTGCTGACAGCGATGGGCAGGAGTTGTGCAAGTGCCCTGTTAGGTGACAATGGCGGCATCGGAAGGCTGTGTTTTCGTACTCTATGTACTGGGTCCATACAGAGTCCTTGATCTTGAGATTGATGTATTCTGGCAGTCCCTTGCTTAAATCAAGCTCTACACAAAATCTGGCATATGTATAGAGCCCTTGTCTCTCTCTCTGGTAATCTCCTGTATAAAAGCAACCTAAGGCATTGCCGATTTGCCTATATACTTCAGTGCGCCATAGATGAACTGGGAGATTTGGGAGTCTGATCCATACCGGGGCTTTAGTGATGACTGCTGAAGCCGGGTCAAAGTCTGGAAACCATGGAGTTAGGAAGAGGCCTGCTGGGCCAATGAACCAAGGTCCTTCGTCCAGGGCGTTGTAGCAGTGCTCGAGGTCATCAAACAGCACTATAAAATAACCCTTTGCACAGAAATAAACTCTGCAGCGGTCAGTCCAGTTTTCCTTGATCCAGTCATGAAGCTCCTGAGAGCGCGGCTAAAGCCCATTGAATCTGCAGATGATGGCCCTTTCAGCAAATTTTTGGGTGTCATCTGCAAGATCAGGATAAGAGATCTCAACAGAGGGAACGTCCTCCAATTTGTCAACCAAAAAAGGTTTGGGTTTGGGAGGTTCCGGGGTTGCTGGCTTCTCAGGGCAGACTGCAGCTTTGTAGGAGTTTGGAGGAGCAGAAGAGGATTGCCCTGCAGCTCCTCCTCTCAAACGAAAGGAGAACACTAGAGAGCTGTTGCTTCTTATGCTGTAATAAGAGAGAGGAAGAGAATCTTCGAGCTGTTTACCTTGAAAGATAAGTCTCTGAAGGGCTGAGGGGATCCCAAGCCTATGCTCCAGATTAGCTTTGAGATTCTGTACCAGATCTGTTGGATTTACCCACTGCATGACAGTTTTTCCAGAGATCTGTGCTATTTGAATCTGAAAGGGGGTAGAGGAATCTTTAGAAGATTTCTGGGGCAGCTTAGGGCCAGAGTCTTTTGAGGGATCTGAGCCAAAACTGCACTGATTCTTTTGCATGTCAGATACTGAGTGCACTCTTCTCAGTCGCTGCTTATTCCTTCCAATCTGTTGCCTTGGAGCTGTATAGTCCTGGATCTTGTTCCAAACGGTTAGATCCAGCCAAGATCTGCAATGTATGGCTCTCAGATCTGGTAGATCCAACCCAGATCTGCCAAGATTGGGCCTTGCGATTTTAAGGTGGATCGGATCTGTAGCCCACATCCCCCCAACCTTGCATGCAGAAATCGAGAGGCGATGCGCAGTATTGGAGTATCCAACAGTGCCATTTTCTATCAGAATAGAATTGCAGAGACAAAAATATAGCTCATTCCTTGAAGCAAATGCGTCGGGAGTGACGGCCTTGGGTAGGATCTGGTAGATCTGTTGAGTAGTGAATGTGTGCCAAAGGGAGTCGCTATCGGCTGCAGACGTGAACAGTCTCGAGGCGGCTGAGAGACTGCAGACGTCGCACGGAGTAGTGAGGGAGAGAATGGCAGATGTACAGCTCTCTGGCAACTCCGGCAGATCGATCTCACTTGAATACTCCATAGTGCTCCGTCCCCCCTGGCCGTAACCTGTTGCAGTAAGGGAAATTGGTTTAATATGAAAAAAATCATTAATCTGATAATGGGAGACCGACCATGACCTGAGAGCAGGCCATTCCTCTTCCGTGAGTCGATTCGTTGCTGAGGAACTGTGATCTCGGCCCCTGAGTTGCCGGATCCATAGCGGCGCACTCAGATGGGATGATCCGGCGTCCGAACTCCATGTGTTCCTTGACATCTCTGCCTCATCGCAGGTCTGCGTGACGGCGGCACCGAAAACCCTAGCCATCCTTCTGCTCC
>APFE030053417.1:282396-299592 GCA_000404065.3 Pinus taeda
TTTTCCAAGTAATATTGTTCTATTGATATAGTACAAAAAAAGGTTACAGAAAGGCATGACTTCAGAGTTGTTGAGTATCAATTATCATAAAAAATTGAATCTGTTTGTTTTGGAGTGCCTCAACATAGGGGAAACCAGTCTTTTGAACCAGAAAGAAAAAAACCACACCCGGGTAACCATTGTTTTTCCAAAAAGACAGAGAGAAAATGCATGTCTAGAACCAAAAACAGGAATCCTGAAAACACTGTTCAAACTTAGACACATCCACCTGGCAGCAAGAAGCACTAACTGGTTGCCACGTGTCAAGTTAGTGGATCCTCCGGGGCTGGTTCCTCCTCGATCCTGCACGCAAATTGGTACCAGTCATCATCCGCGTTAGACACGTGACGTCCCTGAGTTGGTGGAGCCTCCTCAGTGCCACCTGTTCCCATCTGCGTTTCAAAAGTGTCATTTGGTCTGCTTCCCGAAGCCTTCGTGCCATTATGCTTCTCATCCTCAGCTGATGAACCGCCAGCTATAGCCTTGCCATGCAGAGCCACTCTGCCTTCGTTTTGATGCATGTTTCCAGGGATGCTGATTCCTCGACAACTTGAAGCCTCCCTGTTCTGCTTGTCCGTGAGCCCAGATGGAGGAGATTGCGGCTTAGACTCTTCCACGAAGGAAATTGTGACAGTAGCAGTGATTATAGGCCGATTTAAGGTGTTGCGAAAATGGAACTGAGTGCTGTGAGGCGCAGGATAAGGAGGAAGAGGGAAATCACTGGCTTGAGAGCTAGCTTGACCCTTGCCACTTCTGGTATTCAGGTAGCGACGAGAGGGAGAGTTGAGAGGATTGAGCGTCTCAGTGGAGGAGTCAGGGGAAACGGTGGCGAAGCTGGTCGAAGCCGGCATCTGGATGATGCCTCCACGGGTTCCACCACGCCTACTGCGCATACGATGCCTGAGGCGAGCCATAGCAGGATTATGAGTTAAGTTGATAGCATAGGAATTGGAAGTATTTCGACGTAGAGAGTGAGCAGGGGAGGGCCAGACCTTGTCTAAGATACAGAGGCTGGAGTGAGAAATATGAAAACCATTGCCAAGATCCAAGCAAGGAAGTAACCAACAACGACTGCTGGTCACAGTGCGAATGCACAGTTCAGCAGCTTGCGAAGGGCAGACACCATGGAGAAGAGGAGGAATTGCACACTGTTCAGCAGGTGCCATGGCTATGAAGGAGATGAATGTGTCTCAGCTTTCGGAGTCATTTATTTCCATCTGCAATGTGTTATGAATTTGCCTGAGGTTGGCGTAGGGGACGATGCTGGTAGCCATATGTCTCTCCTATCCGCGGGCGAACCGTCTAATCACTTTAATTAACAAGATTGACACCCACATCCGGGTTAATCTCTTATTTATTGATACCAAATATTAATAATATATGTCTTCTTCTTTTTCAATTCTTATATATATAAAATTCTCTTTTACTTTTTCCCCTAAAAAATATTTTTTATTACAATATTTTATCCTATTTTTACATTTTATTTCTATATTATTATTTTTATCTTTCTAACCATTAATATATTATATTAATTTTTTATTTAGATACCCTATATATAATAATTTTTACTATTCTTTTAATATATAATGAAATTTTTCTCTCTTACCAAATAATTTAATTAGTTAACCATTTTTCTATATTTATTTTTTATATATATATTATCTAATCTTTTAAATTACTTTTTCTATTTATTTAGTCTTTCTCACCTTTAATTATTGCTTATTTTTTTTTTTCCACGTATTATCTCCTTTAATTTTTAAATTAAGATATTTGTAAACTCTTATGCATTTAATTCTTTTTTCTTATTTTATTCGATTTGTATTTGATTTCTATTTTTTTTTTATTATTTTTTTCTACCTTATTCTTTATTCTAATTATTTTTTTTTTTTTTTTTTTTTTTTGTTTTTTTTTTTTGTTTTTTTTAAAATAATAAATTTATTCTTAATATTATAGTAAAAGGTTTTTATACAATTTGAAATGTTATTAAATGATTCATAATTTTATCATTAATATTTGATCATTAGAATTATGTTTCACCTCTACATTATTTAATTTCATTCTTAGATGAGATTCTCCAATTTCGTCTTGATGATGAACCATAGTGGATGGTTTGAAAATGCGTCGACCAGATATTGTCAATGTGATTTTACCAAAGAAATCTATCATAACAATATGAATCACAAAAGGTTGAATTGAGAGATTAAATCATTTTTCTTGAGAAAGTAGAAGCATGTTGGATGAGTATGCTAACATAATTATTGATGAGTTGCTAAATAGTTTTCCTCCTATTAGAAGCATCAACCATCACATAGAGTTGATCCTAAGATCTAGTCTTCGAAACAAGACAACCTATAGGATGACTCCACAAGAAAATGAGGAGGTAAAGAAGTAAGTTTAGGAGATTTTATATAAAGGTCTTATCAAAGAAAGCTTGTGGCCCTACGTTGTACCAACAGGGCTCAATCCAAAAAAGGATGGAAGATGGAGGATGTGCACCGATCCCAGAGCCATAAACAATATTATAACCAAGTATAAATTTCCACTTCCACATATTGATGGCTTTATTGATTGTCTGAGTGGTACTAGATATTTCTCTAAATTTGATTTAAAAACTGGGTACCACCAAATCCAAATTAGAGAAGGGGACGAGTGGAAAATTGCCTTTAAGACAAACCATGGGATGTATGAGTGGCTTGTGATGCCTTTCGATATTACTAATGTACCAATACTTTTATGAGATTAATGAATGAGGTCTTAAAGGAGTTTAGATACAAGTTTGTGATTTTGTATTTAGATGGCATTTTAGTGTACAATAAAAAAAGGAAGGACGTCTAAGACATCTTAAGCTAGTTTTGAGCACTCTATGACAAGAGAAATTGTTGATAAATTTAAATAAATGCAGCTTCATGAAGAACAAATTTGTGTACTTGTGATTTGTAATTTCAGAGGATGGATTGAATATGAACTAAGATAAATTAAAGGTGATAATTAACTTGATGGTACCAAGAAACATGTTTGAGGTAACAAGATTTCACATTCTTGCCAATTTCTATAGAAAATCTATAAAGAATTCTAGTATTTTGTGTGCACCCATTATTGAAACTATCAAGAAAAGTAATCAACCATTCAAATGGACTGTAGCAGCAGATCACAAATTTAAATTGTTGAAACAAAGGATTACATAGTAGCCTGATTTAGTGCTACCAAACTTCATAAAGTCATTTCAGGTTGAAACTAATGCTAACAAAATTCTTATAGGAGTTGTGTTGATCCAAGAAGAGTGACAAATTAATTATTTCACTGAGAAGTTAAATGAACAAAGAAGAAGTACTCCTCATACAATAAGGAGTTCTACGCTATTGTGTAGGCCTTGAAGAAGTGGTAACACTACCTTTGCCCAAGGAATTTATTTTGCTTACTTATAATCATGCTCTCCGATTTATAAGCACCCAACCATAGTTGAATTAGAGACATGCTAAATGGGTGGGAATTTTGGCAAAAGTTCACTTTTGTAATTAAGCATACTAGTGGGTCATCAAACAAAGTAGCAAACAATTTAACTAGGATAAATTTAATACTACAAGTATTTCAATTCCTTGTTTTAGGATTTGATGAACTCAAAGAAATGTACAAATATGATATAGATTTCAAAGAAGCCTATGTACCATGTGAAAACCTAATGAGTGTGAACTCAACTCGATGGTCAAGCTACATGATTAAATGAGGCTTGTTGTTCATGGATAATAAGCTTTGCATTTTGAGATGTTCTATGATGGACAACTTAATCAAAGAGAAGCACAATGGAGGATTCATGGACAAGACACTTTAGAGCTGACAATAATTTTTTAGTAGTAAGCTCTTTTTATTTTTGGTTAGGTATGTGAGCTAATGTGAAGATATTTGTGGAAAGATGTGGAATATGTCAATGGAAAAATGAAGAAGTCAAAATGCAAGGTTGTACTATACATTTCCACTTCCCAATAGACCTTGGGATCCTGTTAGAATGAATTTTGTTTTGGGTTTACCTTAGACACGCAGAGGTACTTATTCCATTTTTGTTGTTGTCGATATTTGTTCTAAAATATCACATTTTATTGCTTGTAGAAGAACCACTATCGCAACTAGTGTGGCAAATTTATTATCTAAAGAAATAATAAGATTACATGGATGGCCCAAAAGCATTATATCAGACAAGGATGCAAAATTTGAGGCCACTTTTCGAGAACTTCAGGGAGAAAACTAGGCATTAATATAAACTTTATTTCAGTTTATCACCCCAAACAAATGGACGAAAAGAAGCCTTGGAAACATTATGACAAGTTTGGAGAATGAACATCCTAGACAATGGGATCAAATACTTGCTCAAGCTGAGTTTTCCTACAATGAATCATCTAATAGGAGTATAAGGATGAGCCCATTGCAAATATTGTATGGAATGCACCCCATGGAGTATATGAACTAAGGAATTTGGGAAGGTAGGAGCTCAAAGTGCAATAAGCGAATATTTTGCAATGAGGATGCAAGAGTTATAGGAAAGAGTCAAGCAATAATTGTAGGAGAACGTCAACAAGAACAAGTATAAATTTACTACTACAAGTATTAAAGAGTATAAATTTAAACTACAAGTATTTCAATTCCTTGTTTTAGGATTTGATGAACTCAAAGAAATGTACAAATATGATATAGATTTCAAAGAAGCATATGTACCATGTGAAAACCTAGTGAGTGTGAACTCAACTCCATGGTCAAGCTACTTGATTCAAAAAGGCTTGTTGTTCATGGATAATAAGCTTTGCATTCCCAGAAGTTCCATGAAGGACAACTTAATCAAAGAGAAGCACAATGGAGGATTGACATGACACTTTAGAGCTGGCAATAATTTTTTAGTATTAAGTTCTTTTTATTTTTGGTCAGGTATGTGAGCTAATGTGAAGGCATTTGTGGAAAGATGTAGAATATGTCAATGGAAAAATGAAGAAGTCAAAATGCAGGATTGTACTAGCCATTTCCACTTCCCAATAGACCTTGGGATTTTGTTAGCATGAATTTTCTTTTGGGTTTACCTTAGACACACAGAGGTACATATTCCATTTTTGTTGTTGTCGATATTTGTTCTAAAATGGCACATTTTATTGCTTGTAGAAGAACCACTAATGCAACCAGCGTGGAAAATTTATTATCTAAATAAATAATAAGATTACATGGATGGCCCAAAAGCATTATATCAGACAAGGAAGCAAAATTTGAGGCCACTATTCGAGAACTTCAGGGAGGAAACTGGGCACTAGTATAAACTTTAGTTCAGTTTATCATCCCAAACAAATGGACGAATAGAAGCCTTGGAAACATTATGACAAGTTTGGTGAATGAACATCCCAGACAATGGGGTCAAATACTTGCTCAATATGAGTTTTCCTACAATGAATCATCTAATAGGAGTATAAGGATGATCCCATTGCAAATATTGTATGGAATGCACCCCATGGAGTATATGAACTAAAGAATTTGGGAAGGCATGAGCTCAAAAGTGCAACAAGTGAATATTTTGCAGTGATTATGCCAGAGTTATAGGAAAGAGTCAAGCAATAATTGTAGGAGAACATCAACAAGTACAAGCAAAGAGCAAATATGAAAAGGAGACAATTAGATTTTGAAGTTGGTGACTTAGTAATGGCATACTTGAGGAAGGAACAATTTCCTATATGAATATACAACAAACTTGAGCTCAAGAAAATTGGTCCATATAAAATTTTGAGGAAATTTTCTTCTAATGCCTATGAATTAGAGCTTCCTTAGGACATTGGAATATCATCAGTTTTCAATGTGGCAGACCTATACCCATTCAAGTAACCAAACAATGTTTGCATCTATAGGTGATGAAGATGAAGCCAACAAATGGATGAAGCAACTACCCAAAGCATATCAGGATGAAATTGAAGCAATCTTGGGTTTTAAGTAGTAAAAAGTATTAGAGGTAAAGAATATCTTCAATATCTATTCAAATGGAAGCGACAACCAGTCGAAGTTGCTACATGGATGATCGAAGTAGATATAATCAAGTATGGCACAAGTGTTCAGGAGCTGATGAAAAGTTATTTTCTCCCTTGAGATCCTAATGTAGGAGCATTTACAAGTCAACTTCACCTTTGACCTCCTTAGGTCAAACCCAATTTACTAAGGGAAGCATTGAAGAGTTGATGGGTAGTCCCATAAACTGATGATATATTAGATGCAAGCCTGTTTCTATCAACTTTTGTTATCTATCGTCGAGTGCTCTACTACCTCATCGCTAAGCACTCTATTGCTTGACTCCTTACCACTGAGACCATTGGGTGTTATGGTTTTCTAAGTGTTTTGGCGACTGAAAAATAGTTTAAAAAGGCATTCACTGAGGACTATGTCCTCCCGCTTTAGGCTACCTAGCTTGTCTCTTGTAGCCTCAGGGGGTATTCCCTATATTTATATCTATAGAATATTCTATTATACCTTTATGTTTTGACCATGCTAATGATACCATGTAAAAATGATATCAACTTTAAGATTACAGATGTAAGGAACTTATTCGCCTAATAAGAAATCAGGTTATGCATGAATATATAAAGACAATCCAATGGGTGACATATTGACATAATAAACATAAAATTATAAATTAACCTCATAAAAGACACTAGATGATAAAGAAAAATACTAAGGTTAAATTGTAAAATGAATTACTTATCTAAGATAGCCAAATGAAGTTTGCAAGATTAAGTGTCGCTTCCCTACAAGTAATTAACATCAAATATAGGTATGATGAATTCAAGGAACTCTCCAATAATAAGATATTAGACAATCATTGAACTCATAATCCACTAAACATTAACTTATGGTCACATCAACAATTTAATGTCGAGACAAGAAATACAATGCAACCATATATAAATCAATAAATAAAATAATGCTACTAGAGTAATCATGGGGCTCCCTATGACAAACAAAGTATTAAACACTTAACTTATCAAACAAAGAACCTTCTCATCAAATATCCAAGGAAATATAATAACAGGAGGAAATTCAAATCAGATTGTCGTCAATCACTTAAATTATTGCTCAAGTCAATATCAATGAGTCATTGTTTTTCTCTCAATAGTAAACAACAAAACAACATATAGAACTAGAAAATATGTCATGTGTATGGACTATATTAATCAAAATTCACAAAACCTGAGATCTAGTGCAACAAGTGCACTGAGACCTTCTGCTAAAAAATATAAAATTCCTTCACGATCAATAGTCCCCCTCAAAATGAGAAACAAGGTCATTTATACGAGATTAAGTTAATTGTATTAACATAATTGTCTATTAAACGAAAAGTAAATGTTTAATTAAACTAATGAACACAATTATCTCCATTGGGCACTTTTTCCTTTAGGGGATTGTTAGTTGCTTTGGTTGATTTTTGATGTGACAGTCGGTGATACGCTCTGGGGATCTTTAACATTTTTCTTTTTTGGATGAGGAAAGATAGTCATGACGGGTCTTCTTCTTGCAATCCTTCATAATCTTATACTATGAATTGCAGTGGGGAAACCATTCGTGTGGCACTGGTTCTTACTTTAAGACAACCTGCAAGTTCAAGTGCTAATTTCTTACTATGTCTATTCGATCCCAATTTGTTCGTGACAACCATAACAAGTTTCTAAACTTAGAGACAACAAGGATTAGATGAGACTTAAGTTGATAATGTGCATAGGGAAGGCCTTGTATTAACTTAGCCAATACCACAGATACATTGATATCTCTACATAGAAAATTTATCACTAATGGCGCAGAGATAACCCCTTCACTTATGGTTCAAAGGCATCTTAAACATTATCAGGTAGCTTTTAACTTGCCTTGAAAGTCTTCTTCTGAAATTAGCCAATGTTAATCTCCCTAGGAAAAAGGGATGTCAAATATTTCCAAATAATTCCACTCAATTCTAAAATCATCAATGATCTTCAAGGCATTTTGAAATTCCTTTTTCATATCCAGGGCACATTTTTGCTTCTCCTTTACCATGGAAAGAGAGAAAATACATTCATATCTGGGAGGTAAATTCATATCCTTGATCGTTTCTTCTTCCATTGAATTGAAAAAGTCTAATGGTTGATCCACATCTCTCGTTCTTTCCTCAAGTTGAGGAATAAGATTCTTGACTTCAATTTTGCAATTTTTCATTATTACTTTCTCACAATCAAATAGAGTCTTAACATATGACCTGACTTGTGAAATCATTTGGATAATTCCCCCCCACATCTCTTCCTTAGCGTCAATATGAACATGTTTGTATGCTAAACTAATATTTAGGATTTCTTGGAGGGACTTGATCTCATCTTCCTTTTCCTTAAGAGTGATTTGTATTTCCTGAATGATCTAGACCTTTATTTCCACTTGGCATAACCATTGTCTTTCAATTCGTTCCCTCTCAAACTCCAACTCTTTAACCTTATGTTCCAACTATGAATTTCTAAGTTCAAAGAGATTTAATCTATTTTAATTTGCTACTTCTGTTGTAATATGATCTAGAGTTTGTTTATAGAATTTTTGTATTCCTCAATCATGTTGAGAAGTTTCCTCTCTATTTCCTCCAAATCTTTTCTCACAATATTCATTCTTTCCTCTTGTTTTTTGAGTTGTATATCTTTCATATCAAGGGTTTTTTGCATCCCTTGCAACTTTTCCTCGATTTCTTTTTTATTCTCAAAGGCATTTATTAAACTAGGCGCATTGTAATAAGGTATCTTGATAGCTAACTTTAAGCTCTTTATTTCTTTATCCTATTCTTCTAATAATTTTTTTATAGAGCTACCATATTTTGGTTGAATCGATTGCCTTATTATATTATCTTCAAGCTCCTTTATTCGATTAAATTTAGTGCTCAATTCTACTCTTGGATTGTTAAGTTGTTAAGTGACCTTAGCAAGCATGGCTTGCAATTTCTATTACTAGCAGTTGAGTCCAATAGCCTCTTGGCCATAACTTATCCTTTTTTGCAAGGAAAAAGGCGCAATTTTCATTAAATATTAAGAAAATTACATGTTGTATCTTCAACATGTATGAGATGCAGTCACTTGTGAACATAGCAGTCATTGTTCAATTACATATATAAAGAAACCAACATAAGTTTCAAAGGGTAAAATAATAGTAATAACATAATCCAACAGTTTCCAAAAAACTGAGTGAAGACAAAAAGCAAAAAAATCATGGAATGATCAAGGAGATCAATCTGAGTAAATCCCATTCATCTCTATGAATGGACGATGGAAAAACTGAAAGAAGGCACCATTTATGAATTCCTGAATTATCCATTGTCCCCTGTTCAGCTGCACGACCTCTTTGGATAGACAATCATCGATCTCATTCCTTTCCCTGTATATGTGAGAGCATACAATAACAATGACATCATCTAGTGTATCCCTGAGTGTGTGCAAGTGACAATGATATACATCATTGATCCAATTTATAACAAGCTGTGAATCCCCAAAGATCTGGATCCTATGGCAATTTTGTTCTAGCGTGAAAAGGAGAAGGTGCCTTAAACTATTTAGCTTAGAAAAATTATTTGTTCCCCTTCTGAACCCCAATTTGATTCTGGAACATAGGTGCTCATTGATGTGAAGGACAACGCAACCCAAACCCCCCCACAAACATGGCCTAGGTCGAGCCATAGAAATAACCCCATGGGGAGATTTTATCAATAATTTCAGGAGTGATGACCCGAGGAGGTTGGTTCTCGGGGTTGTCTAGAATTAGGTTGAAGATGACAACATAATTGATACAGGTGACTGACTAGTTGGTCTGAGAATTATGGAAGATAAGGTGGTTCTTGTTTAACCAAATGCCCCAACTAACTATCAGGGGAAGATTTCTGGCTTTTCGGGATGGTGCCTTAGTCCACCAACGAAGCCAAGCTTTGTAAATATTTTGTCCATGCCATTTGATCTTCATGTTGAGGGTAGTAATAATTGTGGCCCAAAACTGTGTTGTAACAGGGTAGTGGAGGAAGAGATGGTTTGTGTCCTTTGCATCAGATTTTCATAAGCAGCATATGGAGGGACCGTGAAACACCCGCTTCATGAGAGTTATTTCTATTGGAGCTTTGTTCGAGAGGATATCATCACTTGTGAACATAACAGTCATTGTTCCATTACATATATACAGAAACCAACATAAGTTGCAAAGAGTAAAGTAATGGTAATAACATAATCCAATAGTGTCCAAAAAACTGAGTGAAGAAAAAAAGCAAAAAACTCATGGAGTGATCGAGGAGATCAATCTGAGTAAATCCCATTCATCTCGATGAATGTGCGATGGAAAAACTGAAAGAAGGCACCATCTATGAATTCCTGAATTATCCATTGTCCCCTATTCAGTTGTGCGACCTCTTTGGATAGACGATCATCGATCTCATTCCTTTCCCTGTATATGTGAGAGCATACAATAAAATCAAAATGTGATTTTAGAGTAATGACATCATCTAGTGTATCCCTGAGTGATCCGAATTGGATCCTAGAACACTCTCTAAGTTTTCATGAACTCTTAAAATTATGCCAAAGTTTCAAAGTCTTATAAAGATCAAGATTACCAGAGATATCCTCACAACAGTTGCAATTTGTGATCAACATGGAGCAACGAGGACCCTCTGTCAAGCGCACAGACTGTCGGCCCATGGTAATGCGTGCTGTTGCGAATTAGCAAAATGGGAGGCCTTTTCGAGAAACGGGGGTGGTTTTCTTATATGTGATTAACGACAACCCCCTCAAAAAGGAAAAGCCCTGAGCAACCAGACTCGAAAGGTTATAAAATGTAACGGATATCGCGTCGATTCTGTTAGAGGCGGGGTCCCACAAAAACTGGCAGAATATCAGAATGGCTTCGAGCGGTAAGCGATTTCAACTGAGTCCCACCCAATGCCACACAATGGGTGCCACACGTCCGGCGAAAGAGAGAGAAAAACACTCACATCGGACACGTAAACGTCATGTTACTTACCCGCCCGATATGAATGATGACCATAGGATCTGAAGGCTCCGGATCAACATTAGAGACACGTTTCGATGGATGACCGGGTTTGACGAGGTTAACAAGCAGAGTTGTAAAAGATTTGAAGTCCGGTGTGGATGATGCGTTGACAGAAGATCATGCTCACGGGCATTCTTGGAGTTAACGGAATAAATGGTTGTTTTAAAAACGTCCAAAAGAACTGACACTCAGTTCGTTATGAAATAGATGGCCACCTCCCTGTGAGACGTTATACAGTGATGATTACACAGAACAAAGGGATTCAAACGGACAGAGGCAGGGGAACTAGAAAGTCGGGAAGCAAAAACGAGCAGTCAGAAAGCAGATTGGCTTTAAAAGCCACGAACTAACAGAAAGAGAGGCAAGTAAGTCAAAAGCGGAAAGATGAGAGTAGAGAGAAGAAGCCAAGCTAACCTACAGAAGCAAAGGCATCATCGAGCCATACAGAGCCAGAGAGAGTCAGAGAGTCTGTGTACTCCAGAGAAGGCTTGAGAGGTTCAAGTGAACTCCTCTGTATATGTCTGTCATGTATGAGTCTTAGATTGGGCTCATACTATCGTGACCAATAGGGGTCGAGTTTCAGTAACGAGAGTGTGTACTCCAGAGACTTGGGAGATCCAAGTACAATCTCGCTGATTTATATTTGCTGTGGGAGACTCAAATTGAGCTCACTGTTGTAAAAACTCTGCTTTTGAAAACATAATAGAGAGGCCACCACTGAAGGCTGGACCGGGAGACGTAGCCCAGGAGTATTGGGTGAACTCATTATTAAACTTGTTGTGTTTACATGTTTGCCTATTATATTTCCTCTAACTACTTCAATGCCTATGTATTTCGCAATCTTATCGTTGCAGAAAATAACACAGGCACATCCATGCACATGAGTCTGTAATACCTTAATTGTTTGTCTTATATCAATATTAGATCATTTAGTGTGTGCAAGTGATAATGATATACACTATTGATCCAATTTATAACAAGTTGTGAACCCCCAAAGATCTGGATCCTATGGCAATTTTGTTCTAGCACGAAAAGGAGAAGGTGCCTTAAACTATTTCGCTTAACAAAATTATGTGTTCCCCTTCTGAACCCCACTTTGATTCTGAAACACAGGTGCTCATTGATGTGAAGGACAACCCGCCACCACCCCCCCATAGCTTAGGCCGAGCCATCGAAATAACCCCACGGGGAGATTTTATCAATAATTTCGGGAGCGATGACCCGAGCAGGTTGGTTGTCAGGGTTGTCTTGAATCAGGTTGAAGATGGCAACATAATTGATACAGGTGACTGACCAGTTGGTCTGAGAATTTTGGAAGATAAGGCGTTTCTTGTTTAACCAAATGCCCCAGCTAACTATCAGAGGAAGATTTTTGACTTTTTGGGATGGTGCCTCAATCCACCAATGAAGCCATGCTTCATCAATATTTTTTCCATGCCATTTGATCTTCATGTTTAGGGTAGTAATAATTGTGGCCCAAAACTATGTTATAACAAGGTAGTGGAGGAAGAGATGCTTTGTGTCTTCTGCATCAGATTTTCATAAGCAGCATATGGAGGGACCGTGGAATTCCTGCTTCATGAGATTTATTTCAGTTGGAGCTTTTTTCGAGAGGATACACCACATGAATAGCCTTGACTTCTAGGGGGGCGGGTTTAGTTTCCAAAGGTGGCACCACCACCAGTAGTTTATTCCAAAATCTTGGGTAGTCATAAGAGCCGCATATCCATCTTTTGGGGAGTACCTCCCGTGAGGGGTAGTGGCCCAGATAATCTCATCCTCCTTCTCTGTTATTATGATACTGGATTCCTCCAGAGCACCAATGAGGCGATGTCAGGCTTTGCATCATCTATCTAGGATACCCAGAACCCTTTAGTCTATCCATAACTGAGGATCCCATTGGTCGTTTCCAACCTTAGCAATTTGTGCAATCTGAGAGATACTCGTCCCTAAAAGAAATTGTCTCAGAGCTCTCGGGAGGATGTGAGCATTGTCGCATCCAGTCCAGACATCAGTGCCTAATATCAACTGCTCACCATTACCAATTTTCCATGCTAATACATTCTTGATTAAACTTAAAGATTGGGAGATGGCCTTCCAGATGATGGATGCTCTGGGTGAAGACTGACTAGGCCTGCGAATCCATCCCATTATTGATAGGGGATGGATGTACTTAAAGTAGACTACCTCTTGCCATAGGATTTCATACTTGATTATTTGCCAGCGCATTGTTGCCGCAAGTGCCTTTGCAAAGCTCTGGAGATATTTTATTCCCCAACCTTCCAGTTTTTTTTTGGCTTCCAAATGCTATCCTAGCGAACCCATGCAAAAGTCCTCCCCACATTTTGACCCCTCCATAGGAATCTATAGCAAAATTGTTGAATCCTATTATGAATTACTTTAGGGATCCATGCAAGGGTCATCCAGTAAATTGGAATGGCCTCAAGCACCAGTTTTATCAGAGTGAGCCTGCCCGCTCTGGAGAGCCAACGTTGCTGCCAAATGTATATTCTGCTTTCAATTTTTGTGATAAGCCAGGCCCAACCGGTGATGCGAAACCCATTTGGCTTCAACCTGAACCCTAGATATTTTAGGCTAGCATCCAAATCTTGTTTGACAGAGGCAAAATGTTGGGACACATACCTTTCCTCATTTTGGAGGCAAGACACAAAAATGATGGTGGATTTGTCATAGTTTGGAACCATACCTATATCTTTACAAAAAAAGATATAATAAGTTCTTGAAACAATAGGCATCATGAAAAGAACCATTTAGAAAAATAAGAACATCGTCTAAAAACAAAAGATGAGAGAGAGATGTCATGTCCGATATCCAGAGTCCCCCTAGAGCTCCCACCGCGTGATCATTTTTTATCAGTCTGCTTAATCCTTCCATGATCAACAGGAAAAACAAGGGGGATAGAGGGCATCCCTATCTTAGGCCTCGTTCAGCATGAAAAAAACTAGATGTCGCCCCATTGATGAAGATACTATAGGAGGTAGAGGAGAAGCAACATATGATCTAGGATATGAAGGAGTGGGGGAAGCCGATATGAGTGAGAATGAGCTGCAGGTAGGACCAACTAGGCCGATCAAAAGCCTTAGAAAGATCTATCTTAAGGATAATGGAATTTTTGTTCTATTTCTTGAACGAGTGGAGGCTTTCCTAGGCGGCCCCAATGGCTTCATGGATCTGACGATCACTGAGGAAATCAAACTACTCCTTGGATATCATCCTGGATAAGATTGGTTTAACATGAATGGTGATGGTTTTGGATATAATTTTGTAGATGCAATTACAGAGGGAAATTAGTCAATAATCGTCAAAGGTGAGGGGTTTGTCAACTTTTGGGATGAGGGCCAAGAAGGTCGAGTTAAAACTAACATGCATTCTACCTGTGATTATGAATTCCTCAATAGACAATAGTATATCTGGCCCAATTAGCTATATGAAGGTGCTATATAATTCCATAGGCCACCCGTTTGGCCCCGGGCTTTTGTCCTTGTTGGAACATTTAAGCACTGCTTCCAATTCCCCTTGCAAAATAGGTACATTTAGGGCCTCCACCTCTTCCGGCTCAACAAATCTAGGGAGTACCTCAACAATGCGGAGAATCTCAAGGAGTGTGACACCCCTAGGAGCCTTGTAAATATTTGAAAAATGATGCATTCCCATATCAGCTAGCTGATTGAAAGTGATAGCCTCCCTGCCTGCATGATCTTGGAACTCCCATATGGTATTGATAGATTTTATCCCTCAGGCATATTGTTGAAAGAACTTGGAGTTTTCATCACCTGCTTTTAGCCAAATCAGTCTCCTCTTTCTATCTCAAAAGTCCGATCTTCTTCAGTTCTAGTTTGATTAGTTGTTCCTTTGATTTAGCAAAAGCATAACTAGCAAGCCCTATGTCTTCCAAAAGTTTGAGGTCCCCTTCAATCCTTAAAAGATCAACCTCATCCTTTTGCTGCTTGTTCCTCACCCAACTGATGGTTTTTTTAATTTTAAACAGGCCAAGTTATTTGAAATTACCTCGGTTGGGGAGGAACGACCATTTAGTCTATAGTGAGTCCAAGAGTGGAATTCAGCTTCAGAAAGCCAGGTCGAGTTGAACTTGAAAGGCGACTGGGGTTTATGGTTGTCATCCCGAATCTCCATGAAGATCGGGGAATGATTTGATAATCCACCTATTCCCACCCACTGGTGAATGCAGTCCAATCTGGTTAACAGTGGGGCCTTAGTAAGGAACTGATCTAGCTACTTGGCCAAAGCATCCTCCCCAATCCTTCTATTCCTCCAAGCCGACATAAAATATGTCTTATCAATGTTCAGAAGGTCATGGGAATCCATCAAGACTTCAAAAAAGGCCATTAGGGGGTTGGACTGGGCCCTGTATCCCTAGGATTCCGTAAGCCCTAAAGATAATTTTAGGTCCCCATGAATAATCAAATTTTCTATTTGTAGGAAGTCGGCATCCAGGAGTCTTTCCCAGAAAATCTCCCTGTTATGGTAGGGCCAGTAGATGTTGATAAGCTTGAGGGGGAGATTGAAATCAAAAGAGGTGGTGTCTGCACCCAGGTAACCCTCACCACCCCAAACATTTTCCAATCTTATTGATCTTTTTTTAAAGCCCAAGGCACAACGACCCGAATGCCCTCGAACATCCAAGAAATGGAAGACCCAATCCGGAGGAAAATTCATAAGCACTTTGTTTACCAGGCTCCCTTCCCCCAAGGTTTCTACAAAAAAATGACATCTAATCTCTCTGAGTTGCATAGCCTCTTTAGTGCCAGTTTTTTGTTTGGGCTGGCTAAACCCCTGCAGTTGAAGGAGAGGCACTTCATGGGGTAACTTTTGCAGGGTTCCCCTTTTCTCTAAGGACCCAGTCAATGGGGGTTGGAATGCCCAAAGCTACCTCGATGCCAACCCTCCTAATGGCTTTAGATAAATGGGATTGTCTACCTCTGCGTAGCTTCAAGAGGATGGAAGGGAGGGGATCCTCATCCAGGTTGAAAGAAGAGGTCTAAGATAGAGGTAAGGATCAAAGGTTGTAGCAGTGAGAACCACTAGAGTTCGGGCTACCGCTGGGAGCCAAAGGAGGTGGTATCAGAATAATGAAGGGGTTTGAACTAGGGAGCAGTGGAGGAACTGATATCACAGGAAAAATAGGGGAACACAACTTGCTAACCCCAAAAAATGTACTAGACAATAACTTAGATGCAGATGAAATATCAGATAACAGATATCCATTTGAAAATAAAGGAGGGGGAGGAGGAGTACCCAAGAAAGCAGATTCTTTGGCCCAAGATCTGGTGAAAGGTGGCGCTGAGGTCCCGAAGTCTAGCTGCAAAGGTGACACCCGTAAATCATCCTGAATCGACACCAAAACACCAAGAAGGTCCGCTTGCGAAGGAAAATCCACCTCCAACGTTTGCGCACTTGCTAAAACTAGTGACCTCGGAGGATCTGGTTGTTTCCCAGAAAACATGAGGCAATCTTTGTACAGGTGTCCCACCTCGTGACACCGCCTGCAGCGAAAGGGGATGCCTTCATAGTCGAGAATCTGCCACCTGGTAGTCTCGCCCATCTGTAATTGATAACTCTCCACCGATCCTTCCCTAGTGTCTAAGTGCACCAGAATTCATGCGATGGCCATGAAACCAGTGTCCTGGTAAGCCCTATCATGATCTAGATACACCCCCATGTCGTCTTCAATGCATCAAAATATGTCCTCCACCCAGAATTGGAGCGGAAGGCCAGGGAGGCAAACCCATATCGGACTAGCTCCCATGTTTTCCTTCTCAGGATCAAATAGCGGCGACCAATGTTTTAGTAGGAATGGTGTCATTTCAATGTGCCAGTACTGTGTCACGACATAATCCATCGGTTTTGGCTGTAGGAAGATGAGCATGAACCATCCCCTTGACAATGTGATGACTGCCGGTAGTTGCACCATCAGGTTCCCCCAAACCTCCGCAGTCCATTTCCTAAGGTGAGCTGGGTGTAATTCCTTCCATGGACCCTACCCACCAAAATCGTGCTCTCTGTTAGGCAACTTGCACCATGGTTATCCCAGCCCCGAACACAAGGAGTTGGCCACGTTCCTTGACTTTTGAA
>APFE030053417.1:323167-363546 GCA_000404065.3 Pinus taeda
CAACAATATTAATAAGGGGTACAACTACAATAGTAATGGGGTAATCACTAGTATTATAGGGACCCAACACTCCACCACCAAAACTAGCTTGGAGCGAATTGTGATGGTACCTGCCCACCCCACGAATGGAACTATATTAAAACACCAGGTAAATAACCAAGTACCCATCGCCCACCTGTCACAGCACATGACCTTCGATCTAAGACTACCACACATATTCCATAACTCCTTACCAACCACTCCAGCTCCCAACGCACTGCAAAAGGCCATCGAGGATATAACCTTAATAACTACCAATTTGATGCGCTGCAGACCCGTACCACAGTTGTACAACACCAGCCTGGAGTAGTTAATGCGAATAAGGGAACATGACATATTTTAACGGAGTGATTAATGCATAAGGAGCCTTGCTCCAAGGCCACCCCAACATTGGCTTGCGCGGCCACCATCTGGTTGTTAGCTCGCAACACTTGAAACATTTTAACCTTTTCAAACTTTTTTAATAAATAATGTATCTTGGTAATTATTGGAGAGTATTAAACATCGAGGAGGTTCTCATTCTCGGAGAGCTTCAAACATTTTTGGATTACCATCATAGAATCACCAATGATAATCAGGTTTGTGATACCATTAGCAACGAATATTCAAACCTTGCCAAAAAGAGAGAGCTTCTGCTTGATTGTTCGTGGTGGTACCTAGTCCCCATGTGAACTTTATTTCTGTCTTTTCTTCGAGGTTTACTATTACCCCTCCCGCTCTAGCCTCCCTGGTAATTTTTTTGAATATTAATAGAAATCTACTTAATATATTTACTATATATATATAATTTTTTTTTTCTTTTTGCTTTAATGAATTGTACGAGATATTTTTATGTTGTTAATTGATTAAGAACACAAGAGGATGTCATATTTCTATTAAGTTTTAATTTTGACTACTGATTAGATCCCTTAAATTTCAATACTCAAAAATTTTAAACAATGGTCCTTCACACTTGGTGTTGTAGTTCTGGAAGCACCAACAACATAATGGAGTCTCCAAAATATCATTTAAAAAATAGTTGTAAAGGGTAACTCCATGGGTATGAGCTTTTTGTCAGATTTCCTCGAGTGAAGTTGAATTATAGTACGAGCTAGAACATCGTGGCAAGTGTTTAAAATCCTTATTAATAAGACTTTTATCAAACTTAGGTAATATGGACAAGTCTGTGATGATGACTATATTCTTCTTCATGTTCTAGTTGGGCTTTAGCATCAACGTCCTTTCAACCAAAATTGTGTCAGAATATGCGAACAAGATGACCAACAAAGCCACATTTCTCAAAGTCATTCAAATTCTATTTTGCAATTTGATCACTGAGTGCTCTACTACCCCACCATCGAGTGCTCTAATACTTGATTCCTTACCACTGAGATCACCAAGCACTTGCCACTGACATCCTTTTGCATCATTATACTACTTAACAATGTCTAATAGACAACGCAATCATTGTTAATTTTTAGACCATCTATTGATCTTGGAATCTCAATATTTTTCACATTCTCGGGAATTTCTTAATCACCATGTTGATTTGATAAACCATCTCCTAATCCAAAATAGAGGGTTGCATCTTTGACCTTGACACTGGGTCATATTTCCAAGTGAGGACGATTATTCCACCTAGTGTGAGTGTGATGAGATTTGAGGAGCACAGTAAGATCATTGAGGCAAGTATCAGTGGTATTGGAGCAACATATAATTTTGTTCTTAGAGATGGCTGACCGAGAAGCAAAAACAAGAGGAGCAACTCAAAGAGTAGGCAGAGGATGAACTGTAGCAAATGTGGCCTTGTAAGCAAAAGTAAGCTAGCTGCAAGAGTGGATGGAAAACATGGAGACTGTGTAGAGGAGAGGAGTTGATGCAACACATGTTAGTGATGGAGAGGAAGAGTCTTCAAGTGAGGAAGAAAGAGAAGAATAAACATAGCATAAAATGTTGAAAGTGATAGCTAAGATGTCTTCCAGACTAAAAATGGAGGTACCAATGTAAGAAGGTAATCTAAATGTCGATGAATTAATGGATTGGATTAATGCGTTAGATAAGTATTTTGATTATGAGGATGTTGATGGGGACATGTGAGTCAAGTATGCAGTGAATAGACTCAAGAGCCATGCAACTTTGTGGTGGGATGAAGTATAAGCAAAACGAAAAAGGAAAGGAAAGTCCACAATTAAAGTTTGGGACAGAATGGTGGCGAAGTTTAAAGGTAAAGTCCTACCCATGAATTATCAATTTAATTGAAGAGTTTTACACGTTAAATATTAGAGATAGTCATGTAGAAGATAATGCTAAGAAAGTTTCTAGATATATAAATGGTTTGAGATTTGATATTCAAGAAGAGATTAACCTTTTATTTTTGAAAATTGTTGAGGATGCATACCAAGCTACCTTGAAGGCAAAACAAAATATTGCTTGAAAGCGAAGTCACAGAAATTGAGGAAGAGAGTCCCAAAATGATCTAGTTGGCTCCAAACACACTTAGATTCAGAAGTGGCTTCAAAATAGCTCAAAAAATAAAAGTCTTCAGATTGAAGTGAAACTAAGACCAGATCATAGTGCTCGTCATCCTGATTCCACTGACGTGAATGAAACTCAAATATGAGTTCGTATGGTCAAGTTATAGCTGGTAAAATTTTTGGTCAAACTTGGCCAAGTGGCAGGGTTAACGAGGCAAGAAATTGGCAGCAGCTCGACGTATGGAAATTGACCACCGAATGGAGAAATTTGTCGCCTACTTAAAACGTCTAGTGACCCCTAAAATCAGCTAGAAAAAAATTGAATAATATATTATAAAAAATAAAAAATAATAAAAAATGGGGGTGGGTCGGGCCCGCTGGACCTGCCCACCCCACTGACCACATTGTATTAAAATACCTTAAAAAAAATGCCAAAACGAGGTGGCGGGCCGCCACCCCTACCACACCCCTCACATACCACATATATAGATAACGTGGTGGGCGAGACATTGACCACTAGCTGATTGTTGTCACTTGTAACAAGACCGAGGGTGGTGGGGCTCGAACTTGCCTAGCCAGCCTGGCCAGCCCGCCTCCTTGGCGCCCCCACAACCAACCATTCAAAAATTAACATGCCGCCAATCAAAAAATCAAATCATTGGCCCAAAAATAAACAAGCCTTGCTATTTGGGGGTTGGTGGGGTTGGAACCCTCATTCACCCACAACTATTTGAGCTCCTTTGCCAAAGGGCCAAACGACCTCATTGTTAACAATGCCCAAAAAAACTATATAGGAATATTTTTTTTTCATTCGACTGGGGGAGTACCAAGCCAAGGTTGGATGGAACCATGAGTGAATCAGAGTTGTGGAACCATGACTAGGGGAATATACAAAGATGCTGAAAAGATTCCCTTAGAGGGCTAGAGGTGTCAGTGTCAGAATTAGTCAAGCTTATAATCATCTCTACACATTTTCTTGCTACGATTCCAATCGTGCAGTCAGAATCTCCTTTTGAGCAGTAGAAATTCAGGCATCTAGCAGCAAGGAATCTTCGTAGAATTTTGTGGAATCTAAAGATTCCCTTAGAGACTAATTTTTGATAGGGGCAGAATAATGCCAACTTTATAGTCATTTTCACAAAATTTCACAGGAAGCGCAGTGATGTGCATAGAATATTCATCTGAGCAATGGATTTTTTGTTCATTTTCAGGAGGGAATTTTTGGGGGAATCTTCAAGATGCCCGAGGGTCTAGAATTTGATGGAGTCAGAAAGGGGCAAAGCTTATAGTCATTTGACATGATTTCACGCCACGAATCAGCGATGATGTCTGTTTCAATAGCTGAGCTTTGCATTTTTCGGCCATCCTCGAAGGTGGAGGTATATGATGCAATTATGTCATGCTTTTCTTCTGATTTGCTGAGATGATGCTTTTGTTGTTGAAATCCCTGATTACCATTATGTTGAGGGATACATGTATACCACATCATGTGAGATTTTATTAGCTTTTCATGATGAAGGAATGTCCATATGAGTGAGAGTTCCTATAGGACGTCTTGTGGAGGGACATTCCACTCTTGTTGAGGGAATTTGTCCATATGAGTGAAAGTTTTTTAGAACGTCTTGTCGAGAGACATGCCACTCTAATTGAGGGTATTCATCCTTGTAATGCCAAATAATGTACTATGTACTCATCATCATATTGCAAAATTTAATGAAGTTGCCTCCCCACTCTTGACACCAGGGCCCAAAGACATAACCCACATTGGGTGAACTCTGTTATCAATGTGTTTGTGTCCTCTGATTTTCTGATCGTCATTATGTTTCCTCTTATTTCATTATGCACATGTGGTTGTTTTATTCTCTTTCACATGCAATTTTGCTAACATCATAGAAGTAAAAGATATTGATTAATTATGGTAGCTGAAGAGATTCAGATCATGCAAGAGGCAAAGGAAAACAAAGTGGAAGATGAAGAGTCAAATTTTTAAGAGAAGAAGGAGCAAGCTCCAACATCCAATCACCAAAAGGAGGTAATTCAAGAGAAAGAATATCATTCTCCAATGGCATAGGTCGAGAAAGAGATTATCAACTCAAATGCTTGAGATGTGGAAAATAAGGACATATGTGTTGGGAGTGTCCTGGGAATGTGCTAGCAGGCCAAAGAAGTGCTCATGTTAAAAAAGAAAAGGAGGAGAATGAGAATCTAGCCACAATTGAAGAAGTTCCTGAAGCAAGGAGTCTTTGCTGATGAAGAGAGTGTTGATCAAAGCATAGAAGGAAGTCAAATAACCATCTCAAAGGAGAATTTTATTCAGGACTATGCGCAAATCTAAAGATAAGTGCCACAAAGTTTTAATTGATAGTGGTAGCATGGACAACTTAGTCTCCACTTAAATGGTAGAGAAATTGAATTTGAAGAAGACAACACATCCTTATCCCTACAATATATCTTGGTTGCAAAAAGGCCATCAAGTTTTAATTTATGAACAATGTAAGGTGGATTAAATATAAAGATGAAATTTTATGTGATATGACATAGATGGATGTTTGCCATGTTTTGTTGGGGAGACCATGGCAATATGATAGGAAATTTATCCATGAAAATAGAAGGAATACATATACTCTTGAGAAATATGGTCAGAGGCTCACCTTGTTACCCTTTCCAGATGAATAACCTAAAGATGAAGTAGATCCAAGTGTATTGATGATTAGTGGGAAAAAATTGTTGCAAAAGTGAAGAAAGAGGAGGTACAATTTGCTTTAGTTGAGAATACTCGGGTAACCCTTACAAGTAAAAATTTAAATAATTTTATGAGAAATTTCTTTTGGTAAAATCACATTGACAATTCCCGGTCGACACATTTTGAACCATCGACTATGGTTCATTATTAGAACTAAGATGGAGAGTCTAATCTAAGAATGAAGTTAAATAACGTAGAGATGAAACAAAATTCCAATGATAACATATTAACGGTAAAACCATGAATCATTTAATAACATTTAAAATTGAATAAAATCCTTTTAATGTAACATTAAAAGTTTTTTATTCAATTTGAAATGTTATTAATGATTCATGGTTTTACCGTTAATATTTGAATGTTGGAATTAGGTTTCATCTCTACATTATTTAACTTCATTCATAGATAAAACTCTCCATCTTAGTCGTGATGCTAAAAAATAGTGGATGGTTTGAAACACGTTGACCAAATATTGTCAATGTGATTTTACTGAAAGAAATTTCTCATAACAATACAAATCACAAAAGCTTGAATTTAGAGATTACAACCTTGCACAAAAGGGCCGTTGTGATAAAAAAATATCAATTTGAATGGGCATGCTTGAAGGTATCAAGATGAAGTATGATCTAACTTTTTTGAAAATATGTAGAGATGCTTTTATAGTTCCTCTTTTTTCTTGTATTAAGCATCACCTTAATAATTCTAAAAACTATCATATTTTTTTGAAAACAACTTTGGCTCTTATTCAATTTGAAATATATAAGCTTAGGAGAGTTCTTGATTTTATTTCTCATAGATCCCTTTTGTTGCACTTTGAGATGTCACATATCATGTCCTCATCCCTGTGGAAAAGGATTAAAGCATGTTTTACCTTAAAGACTTAATTTCGAGGAAGTTTATAATAAAAAACATTTTGAGAAGTTTTTCAAAATCCAAAGTGATTTTTCTTCTTGTGTTTGTTCGGTTAACATGTTTAGGAACTCTTCCAGAAGCTAGATTAATGGTGATCAAATTTCTGCCCTCAATTCCTTGGTTCACACAAGTCATTTTTGTTCATCTCCCTCTCCTCCCTCACGGGTAACCTTGCACTCAAGTTCAGTGGATAATAACCATCCTGTCCTTGACGTTGACTCCAAAACTGTTATCGATGTTTTCTCCAACAATATCGACTAGATCAGAGTTACGTTGTAGGTGAATCCGCTCTCTCCCATTTCTCTCGACCGATTAGGTGTTATAAAATCTATGGGTCATATTCCTTAGTACCAGGCATAGTCCTATTCCTAAACCAACAAACATTGATCTCTCCTGGGTTAATTTTAGTCGCTCCAATGGTATTTTAGCTCTGCTCTCTCTAATGATCATGTCACACCCTACTTTACCATAACTACCTCCCCTTTTTAGTCCCTACTCCCATCTTCCTCTTCCGCTGAGCTATCCTCATTGACCTTAAGACCGTCTTCTCCCTCAAGCAGATCAATTACAAAGGGAGGCTCTCCCTTCGACCCTAGTTTCCACTTGTACCATGTCTTAATGGTCTCCTCGGTCTCTCATGTGTCCAGATCCTCTACTTATGTGGACCAACATTCAATCCCATTGCTCTCACATCCCTCCATTTCTTGTCCCGACATCGACGTAGTCCCTTTATCAAATCCATCGATTTCCTCCCCTACCACAATCTACCCCCTAGGCCCAAGTTCCCCCTCCTCCATCATCATTAAAACGCCCTTCGTGAATGCCCTCCCCTCTAATTCTCAGTCCCTAATTAGTGTCCCTATTCCTTTTCTTAACAATAATGGGTTATCCCCTTTTCTTAATAAGAGGGTTGTTAACCTCTCCAAGTTTAATTTTGGTCCACCAGTTTATTGTATTTTGGAAGAAGGGTTAACCTTTTCCCTTGTCCTGAGAAAAATTTGGTCGAGGAAATTATTTCTGATGTTGAATTTGGTATTAGGGACTTACCAAATAATGTTAAAGATGTTATTAGACAAGATTTTGCAGTTATTCTTAGCAGGGCTAAACCTCCTAAGAGAAATATTAGCAAGTTGGAGTTCGAAGCTCTCAAGGCCTTGAACAATAATGCCAACATTGTTATTCTCAAAGTTGACAGGGATGGGGTGGTTGTTATCTTAGATAGGGAGGACTACCATAGAAAAATGTTGGATCACCTTTGTAACAACGGTAGCTACAAAAAGATAAGTAAGAACCCCATAAAAAATGCTCGAAAGTTGTTGCTTTAGCTATTAAATCTAGTAACACCATAAACTCCATACGACATAAGCTTATTGAGAGAAAGCCTCTTACTCCAAGGATCTATGGGATTCCAAAGGCGCGCCCCCCCCCCCCCCAGACCCATTGTCAATACAATAGGAGGGCCTAATTATCTCCCAGCGAAATATGTAGCTCAGAAACTCAAACCCCTTGTTGGAGTTATTGGATTGTTTGTCAAGGAATCTTCCTCTTTTGTCCTTGAGTTAAAGGGTATTAGGTTCGAACCTGGTTATATTATTGTTAGTTTTAAGGTGGTATCCCTTTACACCAATATCCCTATAAATGAGGTTATAGAGGTAATTAATCACATTAATGATCTAGATATTTCTAAGTTGGTTGAGATCTGCCTCACGTCAACCTTTTTTAGCTTTGAAGGTGAATTGTATGAACAAACATGCAAATTTGCTATGGGTTCTCCACTCTCATTGGTTGTGGCTAACTTATTCGTGGAAGACTTTGACTCCAAGGTGTCGGATTCAACTCAATTTATACCTAACATTTGGAAGAGGTTTGTAGATTATACCTTCATCATCTAGCCTCATGGGCATTAAAAGTTAGATTTGTTTTTTCAGCATCTTAACAATCAATTAAACTCCATCAACTTTACAACGGAGCTGGAATTCAATGGTAACCTACCTTTCTTTAACGTTCTTATCTATAAGAAAAGCAATGTTTCTTTCTCTCTCCATGTCTTTTGGAAGGAGACTCAAACTGAGCAACATGTTCATCCCAGTTCCCATCATTATCCTACTCAGAAATGGGAGTTATCATCACATTGACTACTCGTGCTTTAAGGTTTTTTAATGAAATTCACCTGGACAATGAGAAAGTCCATCTCCTTAAAGTGTTTGAGAATAATGGTTATAATAAGCATCAACGTCTCAATGCCTTATTAAATCTAAACAAAGGGATAGGGATAAGGAAAGAGCCCAAGGAATTAGTTACGAGTGTTCAACTCCCCTTTATCTAGAGGACCACCAACAAGATTGCTCAGATCCTCAAGAAGCATAAGGTCTCTTCCTCCTTTAATCCATTGACTACCATTCGTAGCTCTCTAAGATCCATCAAGGACCTATTGGACCCTAGAAACATGAAATGTGTTTATGCTATACCATGTTCCTATGGGAACCCCTACAATGGAGAAACATGTTGCTCCATAAAGCAAAGGATTCAGGAGCATGCAACCAACATCAAACATTATGGGACTCAGTCCTCAGCTTTGGTTGGACATGATGAGAAGACAAAACACCATATTTTTATAGAAGAGTCCTAGGTCATTACCATAATTAATCATTTCCATCACCGAAAGTTAGGGGAGGCCATCAAAATTGAAAGAAGGTCAAGTAATCTGAATAGAGACAATGAATGGAAAATTAGCAGTTTTTGGATCATGACCCTTTCAACATAAATGTCTTCTTTTTATTTGTTTCCCCTCCTTTTGTGGCTTTGGTTTGTTCAGTTATTTTTCTTTGTTTTCAATTTGCTTTATCTAAATACTAATTTTTGTGTATGCTAAATTCTTATAATTCCTAAATATTTTTCTTAATATTTCTCTTGCATGCAATATAATAATGATACAATGATTCCTTTTATTAATAACATTCCTCTTCTTTTTCAGTTCTTATTGGTTTAAATTATATTATTATATTATATATATATATTATATTATATATATATATATATTCTCTTTTACTCTTTCCCCTAAAGGTATTTTATATTAGAATATTTTGTATATACCCAAAAATAATTTTATATCAAAATATTTTGTCCTAAATTTTTATGTTTAATTTTGTTATTTATTCTTTTTAACATTTAATTTATTACTATTATATATATATTATATAAATTAATTCTCTCTTACACAAGGGACTTAGTTTATATATATATTAGTTTATATATATATATATATTTGTCCCAATCCTTTATGTTTAATTTTTCCTATATTGTTTTATTTCTTTTATTCTTTCTAATATTTATTTTATTACACGTTTTTATTTCTTTATATTTATTTCTTGCATACATAATATATATACACTCTTTCCCTTTAATTTTTAAAATTGAGACATTTTGTTTTATACCTATTTTCCATTCTTTTATTCTATATTTTATATTGATGGGTACTTTTATATATATAAAATTAAATTTATCTTTTGTGTCTCTTTTTCTTTATTAATTAGATTTTATTTATTTATTTATTCTTTTAAATATTTAAATAATAAATTTATTCTTAAACATTGCATTAAAAGGTTTTTATTCAATTTGAAATGTTATTAAATGATTAATAATTTTACCATTAATATTTGACCGTTGGAATTACATTTCATGCCTACAATATTTAACTTTATTTTTAGATCAGACTTTCCAACTATGTCTTGATGATGAACCACAATGGATGGATTTGCGTCAACTAGATATAGTCAATGTGATTATACCGAAATTTTTTTATCATAACAATATGAATCACAAAAGGTTGAATTGAGAGATTAAGTAATTTTCCTGAAGAAAGTAGAAGTACGCTGAATGAGTATGCTAACATAATTATTGATGAGTTACCAAATAGTTTTCCTCTTATTAGAAGCATCAACCATCACATAGAGTTGATCCTAAGATCTAGTCTTCTAAACAAGACAACCTATAAGATGACTCCACAAGAAAATGAGGAGGTAAAGAAGTAAGTTTAGGAGATTTTATATAAAGGTATTATCAAAGAAAGCTTGTGTCCATGCGCTATACCAACATGGTTTAGTCCAAAAAATGATGGTGGATGGAGGATGTGCACTAATTCGAGAGCCATAAACAATATTAGAACCAAGTATAGATTTCCACTTCCACACATTGATGACTTGATTGATTGTCTGAGTGGTACTAGATATTCCTCTAAATTTGATTTAAAGAGTGGGTACCTCCAAATCCAAATTAGAGAAGGGGACAAGTGGAAAACGACCTTCAAGACAAACCATGGGATGCATGAGTGGCTTGTGATGTCTTTCGGTCTTACCAATGTACCCAATACTTTTATGATATTAATGAATGAGGTCTTAAAGGATTTTATAAACAAGTTTGTGATTTTGTATTTCGATGGAATTTTAGTGTACGATAAAAAAAGGAAGAACATCTAAGACATCTCAAGCTAGTTTTGAGCACTCTACGACAAGAGAAATTGTTGATAAATTTAAAGAAATGCAGCTTCATGAAGTACAAATTGGTGTACCTGGGATTTGTAATTTTAGAGGATTGATTGAAGATGGACTAAGATAAATTAAAGGCGATAATTAACTTGATAGTACCAAGAAACGTGTTTGAGGTAACAAGATTTCACATTCTTGCCAATTTCTATAGAAAATTTATAAAGAATATCTATAGTTTGTGTGCATCCATTGTTGAAACTATCAAGAAAATTAATCAACCATTCAAATGGATTGTAGCAGTTGATCACAAATTTGAATTGTTGAAACAAAAGATTCAATAGTAGTCTATTTTAGTGCTGCCAAATTTCATAAAGTTATTTTAGGTTGAAACTAATGGTAAGAAAAATGTTATTGGAGCTGTGTTGAGCCAAGAAGAGTGACCAATTACTTATTTCACTGAGAATTTAAATGAAACAAAGAAGAAGTACTCCTTATACAATAAGGATTTCTACGCTATTGTGCATACCTTGAAGAAGTGGCAACACTACCTTGTGCCCAAGGACTTCATTTTGCTTATTGATAATCATGCTCTGCAATTTATAAGCACCCAACTAAAGTTGAAGTAGAGACATGCTAAATGGGTGGAATTTTTTCAAAAGTTCACTTTTGTAATTAAGCATACTAGTGGGTCATCAAACAAAGTAGAAAATTCTTTAACTAGGATAAATTTAATACTACAAGTATTTCAATTCCATGTTTTAGGATATTATTATGATGAACTCAAAGAAATGTACAAATCTGATATAGATTTCAAAGAATCCTATGTACCATGTGAAGACCTGGTGAGCGTGAATTCAACTCCATGGTCAAGCTACATGATTCAAAAAGCTTTGCTGTTCATGGATAGTAAGTTTTGCATTCCTAGATGATCCATGAGGAACAACTTAATCAAAGAGAAGCACAATGGAGGATTGATAGAAAGTTTAGAGCTGAAAATATATTTTTAGTATTATGTTCTTTTTATTTTGGCTACGTATGTGAGCTAATGTGAAGATATTTGTGGAAAGATGTAGAATATGTTAGTGGGAAAATGAAGAAGTCGAAATGCAAGATTGTACTTGCCATTGCCACTTCCCAATAAACCTTGGGATTCTGTTAGCATGGATTTTCTTTTGGGTTTACCTCAAACACAAAGAGATAATGATTCCATTTTTGTCGAGGTGGATAATTTTTTTAAAATGGCACATTTTATTGCTTGTAGAAGAACCACTAATGCAACTAGTGTGGCAAATTTATTCTTTAAATAAATAGTAAGATTACATGGATTGCCCAAAAGCATTGTATCAGACAAGGATACAAACTTTGAGGCTACTTTTGGAGAACTTTATGGAGGAAAATTGGCACTAGTATAAACTTCAATTCGGTTTGTCACCTCCAAACAAATGGAAAATAGAAGTCTTGGAAACATTATGAGAAGTTTGGTGAATGACCGTCCCAGATAATGGGATCAAAAATTTGCTTAATCTGAGTTTTCCTACAATGACTCATCTAATAGGAGTATAGGGATGATCCCATTGCAAATATTGTATGGAATAAAATCGATCACACTATAAAAAAACCCTATGATTAACATCCCTTTTTGCATCTAGAGCCCATTTTTGGTGCTATTTGCATCCATTTATCAAACATGGTGCAAAATTTGAAGCAAAATTTACACCGTTTTTTGCACCAACTCTTGCACCAAATTTAGAACCGGGTTTTGCATGAAGTTTTGCGCCATGTCTTGCACCAAACTTTGCACTAGGTTTTGTGCCAGGTTTTGCGTCAAGTTTGGCACCTAATTTTTGTTTCACCTACTTTTTCATCCCCTATTACATCCACTTTTTTGCGCCTACAAGTTAATAAACTTTTCATCATTTTTTGCATCCTTTTTTACATCCCATTTTGCACCAAGTTTTGTGTCAAGGCTTGTGTCTATTTTTGAATCTACTTATGTTTCATCCAATCATACATCTTGTTTTGTGTCCACATTTGCATCCTCTTTTGTGTCTACTATTGCATCTACATTTTTTGTGCCTAGTTTGGCACCTAGCTTTGCACCCATTTTTTGTTCTAATTTTGCATCCACATTTGCATCTATTTTTGCATTCTTTTTTTTTATTATCCATTCTTGTGTCAAATTTTGCGTCAGGTTTAAAGTGTCATTTTCCATATAATTTTTCATCAACTTCTATTGCATCCATGGTTGCACCTATGTTTACATCCACTTTTGTATCTCTTTTTGCATTTTATTTACACCAAAGTTTTCTCCTTTTTTTGCATCTACCATTGCACCCACTTTCGTTGCACCACAATTTGTGCCATGTTTTGTACCTACGGCTGAACCCGTGTTTGTTTCCACTTTTGCATCCACGTTTTGCATCCAAATTTTCATCAAATATTGCATCTCTTTTTTCAACTACTTTTGTGTCGGGTTTATGCATCAGGTTTTGTATCTTGTTTTAGATCCACTTTTTCATCTACTTATGTTGCATCCATTTTTGCATCCAATTTTGTGTCTATTGTTGCACCCACGTTTGCATCCACTTTTTCATCTTGTTTTGCATCCAAGTTTGGATTTTCTTTTGTTGTATCCACTTTTGCATCCACATTCGTTAAGCCACAATTTGTGCCATGTTTTTCATCTACCAATGAACCCACATTTGCTTCCACTTTTGCATCCCCATTTGAATCCTCTTTGGTGTCCAAGTTTTCGTCAAATACTGTGTATGTTTTTGCGTCCCCTTTTGCATCCCCTTTTATGTGAGGTTTTTCATCTCATTTTGCACCTAATTTTGCATCTAATTTTGTGTCCACATTTACATTCCTTTTTACATCTTATAATGCATCCAAGTTTGCATCCTTTTTTGGTTCCAAGTTTGTGTACATTGTTGCATCCACTTTTGTTTCACCACAATTTGTGCTAAGTTTTGCACCTATTATTGCACACATGTTTGCTTCTACTTTTGAATCCACATTTTCATTGACTATTACATCTATTTTTCATCTCATGTTCAAGTTTACGATTTCTTCACATAACATAATGGTCGCAAGTGCATCCCCATTAGGAGGATGACCTACATTTCCCCTTGTGGAGGTGCAATATTTGCAACAATCATGATTTGACATTGTTGCTGAGGTGGGAAAGGATTGTTCAACACAATAGGTTTTGTGGGAGGATTTCACTAAGTACTATTCTCATTGACCTTGTCCAAATGTGGACAATATTGATCTGTCTTATGGCCCCTACCAAAAATATTGCATGGGAACTTTAGCTTTCGCTCTTTCTTGTCCCCAACATTGGTGTTTGGAGCTTGTGGTTCTTTCTACTCATTTGAAGTAGTTTTCTTATTCTTCTTCTTTTTACCAGTCGATTATTATCATCTAACTAGTCCTGTGGACTGAACCAAGTTAATGGGTGGAAGTTTGGGGAGAATTAAGTTTTAGTTGTCTTGGCTGCAAGTACAGTAAACATAGGAATATGAGAAATAAATAACTAGTTTAACCTCAAAACCAATTGAATATAACCCATTTTTCAAACTTAGAAGAGTTTGGTGGTTCCACTATGATTAACTCTTTTCTACTGCTCGATGCATAGCCCGGAAATGGAGTAAGGCCAAAACGATGTTCAATTTGATTCAAGTGTTTCGCTACGTTATTCATGGAAAATTGTAACTCGTCCAACATGAGGAAGAATTCCTCCTTGGCTTCATTGTGATCCAATAATACACTATCTAATAGAATTTTCAAATGCTAGTAGATATCAACAATATACATGTATTGGTTGTATCTTCCTCTGGTGTGTGTTGTGTTAAGAACCTATATGTTACCTCTAAAAAAACTTTGATATTTATCTGCTAAACACACACATGGCATAGACAAAATAAGAAAGATAAACATGAGATTGCATTTCTTATGCACAATGATACATATTTATAATACATAGGAGTGACCCTTGGTTTCATATTCCAAGTGGTCCTTTGGACTCCTTTTGGCTATTCAGCTTCCACGCCAACCCTTAGAGGATTAGGTGTCCAACATTCCCCCCCTAAATCCGAAGGGTTATGTATGAGTCCAAAAAGAGAGCTGTAATACAAAATGTGCAAAAATGCATGGCAACACTAGGCTGAATGTGCTCTCTGAAATGTTGGTATAAAGGGAGGTGGTTTAAGGATGACCACCAACACTGGAACGCTTAGTGCAGTTCCCAGAACTCTTCCAAGTCTGGCATGAAGCTCAGGTCTTCTGCTAGAGGAAGTGCTCCTGATGTTTTGAAGAGGGAAACCTTCAACCATGAAAGGAAGGTCTCACCCAGCATAAAAGGGAGAACCTCAACCTGAAAAGGGAGCTCTCAACCTGTGATGGTTTAAGGATGACCAACAACTCTAGAATGCTTAATGAAATTCCTAGAACTCTTCCAAAAATGGCAAGACACTGAAGTCTTATGCTAGAGGAAGTGTCTCCAATTCTTTGAATAGGTATCACCGACTAAAGGCACGCTCAGGGGCATATTTGTCTCTGGCTACAACTCTGAATCTGGTATGGCAAGTTATGGCTTAGGCTCGCTTGATGTGGCTTTGAAGCTTGTAAATAACCATCACTTCCTCCCCTGTCAGATACAAGGTGAGAAGTTGAAGAGATCTCAACTGCGACTTTTCAATATTTGAGAACAAATCTTGTTGTATGAGCGAAATATCTTCTTGGTTGTTGAAGCCCATTGCCAAGAAGTGATCCATCCAAGATGAATCTTTGTTCTTGCAGGAGGTTTGTTTCTAAAGCATATGTTTGAAGAATGATTGGTTTTATGACAATGCTTACATGGATGAAGATCAAAACAATGATATTCATGTGGTCAACTCGGTCATAGTGTTGGAATTTCACAATCTGTTGTTGTTGCTGTGTAAGAGGGGCATAATCTGGAACAGCTGAAGGTGAATTGTCATGAAGGAATCCAACACTCTGAAACTGAATGGGCTTTGAGTAATATGGAATGTGAAAGGAAACCTCCTTAGCATATCCAAGTCCGGTTTTTCTCTTGTTATGGATAAACTCTTCCCAAGGTTTGATGATTGGCTTTGGAAGTGTAGGCTGGACTTCTAAATCTGCATTCACATATGCTCTTGAATTGGCCTCAACTTTATTGTATTGATTAGTTTCTACATGTTGATGGGAGTCAATTTCTGACTCAAAAGGAGAATTGTTCTGAACAAGTTCCTCGACAGTGGCACCAGAAACAAGTTTAGAATCATGACTACACTTCTGTAACTCCTCTTACTGTAGTTGTGATTCTAGCTGTAAAAAATCAATCTTTTCTTGTGCATATTGTAGACATGTCTGAATTTCTGAGAGAGAGCCTTTGTTGATTTGGAATGTGTCATCAACAGTAGATTGTATCAGAGTTTTCAAAAACTCTAATACTTCACCAATTTAATTCATTTTCTCCAATGTCAAACTTACAGTTTAAAAAACTGATTACAGCTACCGATCAATGAAGAAGAAGCAACACCCAGTCACAATAAGGAGGTGAAATAAATGTACACCTACAACTCGATACTCCACACTGAGTTAAAAGTTTTCAGCACCCATATTATTTCACTTGATATCTCAACTAATTAATAAATCACTCAAAATCAAGTCATTTACGACTATAACTACCAATTCGAGGAGAGTTTTGTTTTACAAGAACCAATGTAGCTCATTCCATTCCAGGCACTTTCAAATATTTCAATAATAAAAATTGAGGAAGAAACAAAACTAGAACGAAGGTGCCTACTATCTTGGTCCTCAAGTTGTCTCCCTTTGTGTGCCCATGCAAAAAAATGTTAGTGCCTCATAGTCGCTCTTTATTTCGACCTCAAATATTTTTTTTTTGCTTTCAACCTCAAATATTGACAAAGTGTGGGTGCTATTATTACCAAAGTATTTTGGTTTCAGCACAACCTACGAGAGGCTCTCGATCTCAACTAACATATACATTATTCTAGAGCACAGTGTGTATAAGACCAACTCACATATATGTATAAGCCAATGCATATATAAATATTCCAATTAGTAAATAAACCAAGTTGTCAGTGGAACAATGCGTCATACAACACATGCTTGAATAGTTCACTGGAGATAGCGTTATGCGATCATTCTTCGTTTGTGCAGATCTTTTGCTTGCAAAAATATCCTTTCTCAGGAGCACTTGCACATCTATCTAATCTAAGGCACTTCTGGTCTCTTGAGCTTCTTTATATTTAAGTAACCAACAATGAGGAGGCAACCAAATGTGAGGCCTCCCTTGACTGCAAAGGCATATGACCTCCTCAAATGGCTTTGGATGATGATCATCTGTCATGAAATGTAGGTTCATCACCTACCTGGTGTGCCACATGTCGGGCCAATACGCAAACATATCAAACACAACGGAGGATTTGAATCAATGCCGAGGAGGATAGCACCATGAGAGCCACATATTAAAATCTCCTTTCAGAGAGCTTAAAGGTTCTGTGTGCGTTGAACTGTGGCAGTCTTGATGCCGGTGTCTTTCTTGCATATAATTCCAAGACCAAGGTGTTTCTCGTGCACTTCACTGACATTGTGAAAGGAATAGCTACATTATCCCTAGACTCCCACTCTGCATCGAATTTATCAGCAATGAAGAGGACTAATAATTATAATAATATCAGTAATAATAACATTAAAATCTCCAATATCAGAAACAGTAGAAGCGGAGATAACAAGTCAAGCGAGGTAAAAGAGTGGTTGGAATGGGTTCTTTCTCATGCACTGCTACATACTGCTGAGAGCAACACTCCTGGCTTAGATAGCTTCTGGCTTAAACAGGGGACCCCAATTCTGCTGAACCTTTTGGGAAGCTCACAAGAGGATGTCCAGGAAAGAAAGGCCACACAATTATAAATAGAGAATTTGCAGTGTTGGAACAGTCAAAAGGGCCAACTGTTCGGAGGGTCGACTCACCAATTTATCACCAAAATCACATTCCTCCTGGTCATTTGCACATGCTCACTTGACTATTTCAAAACCAAGTATTGGAATGGAAACCAAAAACTCTTATTCATTTGATGCTTTGGCTTCAAGAATCCCACATGCAAATGCAAAAAATTCCTGTGCGACAGGTTGTTGTTGTGACGAGTGATTCTGTAGCGGGTGGATATGTGGTAGCTCTTTTGCAGTTTGCACAGGAAAATAACATGAAATAACTAGTAAGCGGAATCGGTTTGGAAGAATTTAAGTAAGAGACAAAGCCAGTTTATGAGGAAGAATCTCACAAATTTTGAAATGGTCTGGCCACAGTGCTCAAGAGCGTCAGGTATTCATGGAACGTTACTAGTGAAACAATCAACATTAGAGGAATCCCACGGGGGCTTCACTCATTGAACCTCTAACATAGCACGTACGTTCGTGTCATACTAAACAATACCCTTAATTTGACTACATATTGGAAAATACCTCTAAAAATCACATTATTTAACCCCCTACCAATATAAATCCAATACACCTTCCCAATTTAAAAAACCCCTATTTTCACTAAATATTGTATGTATCCATTTTTTTCACATTTTTTATACCGTTTTATTTTAATATCCTTTGTATAGTGACATGATGCCTCTCTTATGACCCCACATGCATTCTACGATGCACCTTTCTTCTTTTGATGGTGGGCTGGTTTGGCAGAGGGTGAAAATGATCCATATGGCAAAACCGACCATATTGATTCTCAACATGAGAGATTTGTTGCCAAGGGTTACAATGCAAGGCATCTGGCTGTAGTAGCTCTAGGTGTTCCTTTGTTTGAAATTTTCGTAACAAGAGACAGTGATCAGAAATACAAGGAGCAGGTGGTCTACTTCACGTCTACTTGCAGAGGAATGGACAATCTACAGATGCTTCCTTTTCAGTATCACCTAAAGCTACTGAAGCCTCAAATACTGACACAGAAAAATTATGATGCAGATGTGGGAGATGAGGGATTGAGACAGGTTCTTAAATATCTTAAGGCTAGGATGCCTAGCTTAAAATTCAAGGTGTTGAAAGTTGTGACACAGGAAAACACAGATATAATCTCAGGGGTTTTTGAGCAGTTAATCCAGGATGTCAATAAAGAGAAGGATGATGAAACTTTGAATGAGATGACTTGGTAAAGAGAAGGGTTTTCAAATTAGTGAGAGTGGTTTGGGAAACCATTTAATTTTCAATTATATAGAATTGAGACAGATTCTAAGAGATTTTAGTTCGAATGGTTTGGTTAACAATTTGTTTTCTAATTATATAAAATTAAAGTTTCAATTTTTTGTAACTGTCCATTACTGGTATTTATTTTAATTGTATGTTAATGATATTTATGGAATAATTGTTTCTAGTGTAATAGTTGCAGCTGATAACGATTCTCCATCAATCTACATCACTATTAAAAAAGGGAAAAAGACTAGCTGTTTTACCTCCCGAGTAACCAAGGAAGACTGATACAAATCACCTGTATTTCCAATGCATTCGAAGCTATAATCCACATCTCCTTGTGTATTCTCTGCTATTACCTAACATAAATATAACTTTCTCCTTATCATGAACTAGAGATAAATCTGTGAACATTTTATTAAGAAAAAAATCATACCTCTTGAATGGGTTTTCATGGTCTTTTGGATTAATGCATTCAATCACGCCCAAGGCTTTCGCTGCATTGGAAATGAAGTTAATTTGTGAGTTTCTACTTAATTCCCTGGTCTCAATTATGATGATATTCAATTTAGTTGGTCTACATAATTAGGACTCAGAAAATGTATGGTTGTCTGATCTTCATAGGAGAATCCATTTTACCTTTGATTAACTTGCTTGAATTTGTGTCAATACCAATTATCTTGGAGGCACCTCTCATTCTTGCACCTGCTACGACTTACAAAGTGCCCATGAAAACATCATGAGTACACTTTAGAGAATATCATGAAATCTAAAATCGTTTGTAGAGAATATCACATAAAATTGAACTAGTGTTAGGACGATATTACTGACAGCAAGGCCAATGGTACCGAGGCCAAAAATGGCCACAGTTGATCCACTTTGGATGTCAACTGTGTTGAAAACAGCTCCAACACCTGAACAATGAAAAGAGATATTACTCATTCTAATTGTAAGTTGAATATTGTAGCTCCAATATTGAGGCTTAGATGCATAAAAAAAGTCACAGTAAATATACCAGTGGCTATTCCAGTGGAGCCTTTGGATTGATTTTGGCAATGCAAGCATAGTCAACAACTGTGTATTCGCTAAATGTAGAAGTGGACATGAAATGGTAAATGGGCAATCCATTGATTGAGAAACACATCTTTCCATCGTTTCTCATCACTTTTCTTGTGAGATCGATTTTGAATTTATCACACAGATTAGTCTTCTTAGATTTACATAACACACAATCTCCACACTCTCCTGTGAACAAGGGAATTACATGGTCTCCAACCTTAATATCTGTCACGCCTTCTCCCACGCTCTCTACTCTCCTGTAATCATAAATTGTATGCTCTTATTTAGTAATTTGTTCGAAAAACATATAATCCGACTCATATTAAATGTAACTAACAAAGGTTTACCCAACACCCTCGTGTCCAAGTATGCGAGGAAAAGTTTGATTGTTTTCATCCTGCAGACATGCATAAGCCGTTTGAAGTAAAACAGTTATGGCCAACAATGAGTACCAATAATAAGCATAATGGTGGCCGGGGTGTAGGCGTTAAAGACAAACAATCAAAACCTGATACAATCTCCTCTAATTCTGGCGGAATCCCTTCTTCTTTCTCGGGCGGAGTATCAGTCATCTATTACTAGACTGACTGTTTTATAAATTTTCCCCTTTGCAGCCGCTATAATCAAATCCTTTACATTAATAGCCCAAACCATCGTTATCGGGCACAATTTCATAACAGAGGGGCTCTATACACTATCGGCGCTGTCTTTACAATAGAAATGGAACAAGACACATAAAACCACTATCGGTGCTATTTAAAATGGCAAACATGCGAAAGCGCATAAAATACACTATCGGCGCATTGCTTCCCAGCAGTCACAACAGATCGGGATTAACACCTCCGTGGCATTTTCCCCGATGCGATAATATACAATGATGCGATATAGTTCTGCGTTCCGACGGCCAACTATTCGTCCGATCAATAAAGTTGCTCGGAGGTTCCCCGTTGTAGATCTAACCCCCAATTGATCCGACGACCGAAAGCGATTTCGAGCGCACAAACTGCATGACCCTTCACCAAATTCCAGATTCGATGGTAATTATAAATTGCCAATCCAATAAAGTTCGGGTCTGACCTCTCTCTTAACACCCGTTCACTTTTTCAACCCGAAATCCACTAGATGACAAGGCCGAGAGATCTACGACTTGCGGGATTCAACTAGCGCGCAGGTTAGTCAATGAAATCAACGGTGTAGGATGACTGTGGTACGTTGCTTGATTTAAGAATTTAATTCTTTCAACCGTCCGCAATTATAAATATGTTGAGAATGCAACAAGATGATGGCACTTGGTGAAAAGAAGTCGCCTTCACTAAGTGGGCCCGCTGTTTATTTTTGGCACAAAGTCTATTTTTAGACATATGGATCATGGTCTATGAGTTGCATAATGCTATTTGTGGATGATTGGTCAAGTTGGTAAAAATAGATGGACCTTTATTTTTAGACATATGGGCGGAGTCTATTTTTAGACTGCCAGGCTAAAAATAGAACAGTCGAATATTATTAGCCCTTAATAATATTTAGACTATAAACATTAACTTATTCTCTTGGAGCACTTAAGTTCGAGCTACGGATGTGGCACATGCAGCTACCATAAGGAAATACGTGGTTCCTATGGGTTACTTGAGCTATTGCATGAAGGACTTCAGTTAGAACTCAAGTGATTGAGTTTGGTGGAGTTGAATGAGGAGTTGATGGAGTTGTGTTCAGTTTGACTTAGTTGAACTAGTTGTATTTAGTCTAACTGATCAATAGACTAAGTGATGAGTGTGTGAATTAGTTATTAATTAATTCACTAATTATTGACTCATAAAGCAACTGGAGAATACATCAGTTAACTCAGTGCATGGACAGTTCAGTGGAGACAAGTGTTAGAGGTGAGTGAAAGGGCAAGACAACTGTCAGTTGTGACTATAGTTGTGCATGATATTTGCACATGCATGGATTGAGTAATGCCAATGAGGATTGCATAGTGTTACACAAGGGAAACACGTGAATGGATCATCCATTCTCATCTATTCTCATGCAGGATTGCGCAGTGGAGGCAGGCAAGTAGCGGAGGAGATTTGAGCCAGTAATTGATTCAGATCCGAGCTAGTTTGTGTGTAACAGGTGGAGATAGTACTGAGTACTTGCGAGGAGTATTGTACTATGTATTGTTACATCTTCTCAATCAATATAATATACAGATAGTTGGGGGTTTTCAACTTTATGCTTTCCCTAGGTACATACTGTGTTGATATGTGTGATTGATGCTTCAATGTGCGCATGCGAATGTTTCTTAATAATGCTAAATTGATGATCAATGTAGAGGAGGTTATGTATTATGCATGTATTCCACAATTAGTGTATAATCGGGATAATCTCTGTGAATAAGTGTCATATTATTCATAAATTTCTACAAAATATAGCGACAAAGAATTAAACAATCACACTGAAAATAATTTACCAAACCGAACATGAATTTAAAGTACCTTTAACAATTCGAGCCGAATCAAGAATCGATGAAAAACAGAGGATTACAAAGAAATGCACACCTCCGGGATTGACCAATTTACAATGGAAATACACAGAGTTTAAGTTTATGCAATTTTTATTCATATAAGGCCAGACATGCCAAATCAATTCCAATCAGTCCAAAAATCCAATTGGTCCAAATATGTTTTACATCCTTCGAAACTTACATAAATACAACTCCACTCTAACTATAAGATCCTTAAACAATGGATCAAATCTGTCTATTTTACACTAAAATCAAATCTGAGAAATATTCTCGTCTAGACTCTCAACTAAATCAAACTATTCTAATTAATTACAAAATCATTCAATCGCTACTTTCTAGCTCACAATCCTATCTAGAAAGTTGTAAATTGATGGCTAAAGGATCCCACTCCTTTGCTTGTAGATTTTTTTGTATTTTTGGAATAAGTTTGAAGCATTTGCCTCCAAGCCTCATGCTCCTGCATCACATAACAAGCTCCACAACCTTCATGGAAAATATATAGCGTAACAAGGTTGAAACCACGTTATTGATTACCTCGTCATTCCAGAATGTAATGTCAGTATGACAGAGGGATGTGTAGGTGATTTTGATACGGACTTCCATAGTCTGTGGTGGATCTACTTGAATTTCTTCAATAACCAGTGGCTTCTTAGCTTCCCATGCTACTGCAGCTGCTTATCAGGTCACAATGCATCTCTTAATGTTGCTAATTCTGAACTGAAACCTCTAGGAATAAAATCTAACTACATAATTTATGCATAAGCAAAACTATACTAGGCAAGTGATAACTTCGCCATGAGTACTTTTCTAAGGCAAGAGACGATCTTTTCCATTACAGCTTGTATCTAGTTTTTGAATACACTGGCTTAGATGGATAACACTTTCTTCAGGCCTACAAGCATTGGAAGTAGATTCCCACAATGCAAATTCATTTTCAGGTCTGGGTGATGCCACGATGATGCCCAATTTTTACCAAAATAAAAGCCCACGAAAAGCCTCCGAAACATCACAGAATAGCCTCTATTAGATACTCTGACGAGGAGAAAGAGGTTTGGTGTGACTCTTATTCCTTTTTGAGTGAGAAGTTCCATGATATGATGGCCTATTTAGCTATGTAAGTACATGCGTAGCCAACCTGTAACATGACCACACTAAGACCAAAGAAATACTTACAAGCCCTCAGGCTTGTGTACAAATTTGTCATTTCATCCATGAAGTTCTTGGTGCTAACACACATTACATTATCGTTGTAATGGGATGCTCTCCCTTAGCTTAAGGATACATACATAATTATGCTTGCAAGCCTTGGATGAGGACACATTCAATCTTCCATGACCAACCTGCACTCCAACTCATGCCCCATCAACTACAGTTTTCTAGGCTGCATGTGTCTGTATTTTGTCAGAGAAAAATACCTATATATACATGAGAGGTGAACATATATGTTGTTCCAAAAAGGATTGGACTTGAATTTTCATCCCAATTTGAATACATACATAAATAAACACATATATATATTACCAATCTTAATTAGGCACATTGATTTCATATTTTCAAGCTAACCCAAATATGGCCTATGGATGTCAATTTCATATTTCCAAGGTGTATTTTATTGAAGATAATTCATAATAATAATTCCTCATCCAAGCATGTATAAACCTTGAGGAGTTGGCCCATAAGCATATAAATGGTCATATCTAAATTCTACACTCCAAGACTCCAAGAACAAAAACCTTCAAGATTCTCGTTAGATAGGGTATGAGGATTCCATCAAGTAGAGATCAAAGATTTCACTATTCCAGCCAATCCACAATGCATTGCCATAGCTCTTTTGCCCAGATATAGCTTAACTCAAGAATGAAGTTTGAGGAAGATTGATAGAATTCTTGGGTGAGCTTGAGGAGTAATGTAACATTCCTGCAATGCTCAAGAGTCAAGGTTGAACCCTAGACCAAACTTACAGGAACATGAGTGCATTGGTGAACATTTTAGATTTCATTTTCAGATGTTCTATGAAGACTAATTATTTAGCCTTCTTATAAAACTTAGGATTCCACATATGAAGCTTGTCTCTAAACTCAGTGGCATCATCAACAACATCTCCCATCAACCTATACACTCAACCATGACGCTAAAATCAATACTATAGAGTCATACCCAAGAGATAGTATTCATTCAGTGAACAAATATCAAGCAATTACAACTAATGTTCCACCTAGTTTCCAAGATTCAAGGGGATAGGGGGATGTCAGGATGTGTGTGTGTGTTATAAACATGATTCAAATTTAAATTCAATAATGAAATATATTGATTCACACATCATAAATGATTCAATAGTAGATACTAAAGTCTAAATATTAGACTAGTAAATTGAAATTACTCAAACTCAGAAATATTAAAAAGTGATGAATCAAAGACTTGGTCTAAGATCGTTAGTATCAAAATCAAGACTCAAAAGTTAAAACTGAAAATGATCAATGGAAAATGAACCAATGTTATCAGAATTGGACCAATCATCAAACCAGTTGACTCCAAAACTGATAATCAGAGAAAAACCAAACCAAAAGACCAGTGCACCAAAAATTACATAAATATTCATTTAAAAAAAAATGTAAATATTCATGTACATCAATATGAATCTAAACTGTTATACACAAATATGCGAAGTTTCTCATATATATAACAAGAAAAGGTGCATATAACCAAAATAACACTGACTGCAATCCATCTTTGAACTAGAAATGTGTCAACAAAGAGGTTGTAGATGGTCGCTATAGTCCAAAATAAACCATGCTACAACAAACACTACATATCATCATGCTAGAATAAATTGAATCTATGAAACAACTCCAAAGATCTAGATCCAAGTTAGCTTGTTAAGCACTAGTTAGAAAAGCTTTGTAAAAGCACTAGAGAAAACCTATGACTATTGTGAAAAACCTAATACCATTGTTAAGACACATTAAAAAACCCGACGTTAGAATATTCATTTGTTATAGTTGAAAAGTACATATCATACAATTCGGGATCTACCGTGCCCTCCTAAATTGAATCTAGCTTTTTCTTATCAATGTGCACTCTGGTAGAAGGTAGATCCTTCTTCTTGTGAAATGTTGATACACCAACTCCTATAACTTCTGTTGAAGTGATATTTATGCTTAGATCTTGAATATTATTCTCATATTTATTTGGAATGGTAGAAGTGGAGTAGGAGAGGTCACGAGGGTATTTCTTTGGCCTTTATTTAAAGCAATAGACTCTGAAATTGCCACTTTACTCTTCAATTTGGGCTTCAAAGCATGAATATTTGTATAGAGTCTGCAAAATAAACTCATATAAATATATTTTGTTTATAACATAAGCAAACTATATCTCTTGTAACATGATCACATTGTACCCATAAATAAGATAAATTGATAAGTGGTTGAACACATACAAGAAGAATGTGTTACAGTCCAAGGGTTAGATTCCAATCCTTTTGGACAATAGAATACTGTAAAATACCTTTGCTAGCCATGGGCCTGTTGGGCTTCGCCACCCTATTTTCGATTCCAATTTTGGTTTGCTGAAAATACAAACACAAAGCATTTAGTAACTATTGAACAATCAAACCCCTCCAAAACTGATAAGGAAGCCATAACTGAGTGTGATCCTGACCTTAAAAATAAATTCAAGAATTCTAAAATCTTACGAGCCATCTTGGAGATTCTGGGATAATGGAGAGACCAATAAGCAACAGAAAACTGGGAACTAGCTCTACATCACCTCCCATTGAAAACCTGTCTCACTCAACAACACCTATTTTTTTCTTCTAGTTATGTTCCTAGGAGAGATCATAGGTATATTCTGTATGAAAGTTTGTGAAAAGTGGCCACCAAGTGGCCTTATTTTCCTTTTTGGAGGTGATATGTCATGCTATAAGCACTTTGATATGTATTTTCCTTTTCCAAACCATGAAATAGAAACGTATGCATTCTTTCTTTGGAAAAATAAAATCAATTAAAAGTTGCATACCATTCACCCTACCAAATTCTTGTCAATCCAAAAGTTGCAAAAAATCAGATACCATTCACCTTAAAATAGCCCTCGGATCATACGAACACATTGCAAGGCCCATCAAACACATGTATATCAATGTAGGAAAAAATAAGAAAGCAAAGTGTCATCGCCCAAACAATCTACCAGAAGCACATATCTCAATAAAGTTTCAAATAATTTAAAATAAAACTACCATTACATGTCCAAAAGCCTTTACAGATAGTAATTAATGTTAATGTCCTTTAGTGAAAGCACTGAAAGGAAATGCCCAAAATATGATTGAGGACTCAATTGACAATAATAACCAAATGTAATTTAATTGTTGTAGACCCCATGCAGATGGCCAAAACATAAATACTTCCAAAAAGACTTTGATGGCATTTGAACTACAAACTTTGATTTATATGTCCAATTTAAAAAATAGGAAAGCCAAATACCACATAAACATACAAAATAAAATGCACTTCATGTGCTAGACGTTGCTATGGTGTAAATTTGTTGACTTGAGTGAGCAAAAACCATCATGACTGAAGCTCGTGCCATCAGATCCTTGATATCCTTTCTAGCAAGCGAACCATTAATCTAAAAATTCAAGGAAAATGTTAACATTAGTGAGAAGAACCACATACTTATCGACAAAACATATTCATGAAAAAGGAACTGCCTCTTCTTGTTTTTGATGATTAAATGGACCAACTTCAGAGGGACCACATTAACATTTGAATGAAACACAACTACAAAAGGATGAATGAATAGTGAAAGAAAATTACACCAAAAAGCAGGTAGCAAAAAAAGGTTGAGTTATCCTGAACCACGTCTCGAACATTCACCATTTGAACTATTCACTAGACCTAAAACCGAAAAGTACAAAATTAACATCAGATTCATACGAACAAATCAACAAAAATACAACCAATAATTATTTATAAATGATCCAACATATGGAAATACATAAGGAAAGAGAAAGTAGAATGTTTTGAAAATCTACCTTGTTCAATTTTTTCACAAAATATGAAAAAACTTTGTAATTACATTCTTCTAATTTGTATGTATCATTCCTAGCATTGTATGATAAGTTTGCGATTGCTATAACAGATTCAAGTTGTACAAATGCATGATCTGTCAAATCATACTTATACATGCGTTACCCTTTTATTCTACTATACCAACATAATTGAAGCTTGATGCCTTCTAATCTATCCAAAAGGTCAATGTCATTATGGTAATCAAACACCCTATTACCATCTTTCTTTCTTATTCTTTGAACCCTTCCAATGTACCACGTTCCACAAGAAACACCTTTTTTTGTACTTTGAGGAACACCTTTTCTTGCAGTACGTTCAGTGGGGGGAATTGAGTTGCTTTCAAACAACACCCCACAATCTGATCCAATTCCAAAGCCAATTGAAACACCCTTTTGTGGAGCCTTCCCATCTCGCCTAAAGTAGACCCCATTTCTCACTTTTGTCAACCTATCTTTCTATAATGTTGGATTTCCATTCAACTGACTAACCAAACATGCTTTAAACATATCCTTACCTTCAAGATCCACGACTGGCTTTATCGTTTTGCTTCCATTTTCATCAGTGGAATCTAAAATTTCATCCAACTCATGTCGCCACTCACTTTCCATTATTTGTAATTCACTTTCATTCTGTACCAATGATGATGAAGATTGGAATATAGAGTTGGAACAACTCGGTGGAGAAGCATCAACTACTTCATCCACAATTTGGAATGTTGGATAATTTTGTTCCTCTATCCATGGTTTAACCCACCAAGAAGATTGAGTGTAATTTTCTGGTTGCATTCCAAGAGTTGATAAAATGTCTTGTGCATCCTTCAATCCAATCTTAAGGGCTTCTACAATTTTAGTGTCTGTGGATATTGAATCATATTGCGACAATATATCAATATTTTGTATTGTTTCTTGGTGCAATCTATTCCAAATGCTTTCTTGCTTCTTATGAGATTTATTAAAACGAAGCCCTTGGGGATTTGATTCTTCTTCAGCAACACTATTAAGGGTTCCAACAACATGAAGCAAGTCAGTGAAATCATAGGCCCTCTCCACTCCAACCATCCCACCAACTTTACTAAAGTTCTCACATACATCTGACCCAGTCAAGTACAAAACACATGGAAAGTTAGAGTAATGATCTCGAAACAATCTCATTAACAAAACTGCAAAATGGCAAGAAATTTTCCCATATTGATATGATTCTCTGCTGATGAAATTTATGTTGACATTAGTATGAGATTGTTTCTGTACCCAACATAACCATAATGTGAAGAAATGATGAACTCGTGAAGCATTTCGCACCCTTTCCGAAAGGCTCAAACTATGAAACATAAAGACGCCAATGTAGTCAACAACAATCATTAGATAAGTCTCTGTAGCTAGTGTCCTCTCTAAGTTTCCACTTGGTGTACTTCTCAACTCTTTCAAACACCTCTAAACATGCCTTGAAGCAATGCGTTGTGCGGATCCCCAATTTTGTCGATCCATCCTCTCTATATCTTCACCCTTAAGATTGTGATCATCCACTTTAAAAGTGTGATAAACCATTCTGACATGACCAAAACTTATGTAATCATTTCCCAAAACCAATTCTCGTCGACCGCTAAATAAAGGATTCACTAGCTTTCTGCCGTTGCGGATGTAATCTTGGTCATGCAATCCTGTTACATTGCAACCATTGTACAACTCGGGTAGCCTCCACCCTTCCCAAGGAATTTGATATCGAAGACCTGATGTTGAAGGATAATCCTTCAACATAAGTTGTCTTCTTCTGCTATCCCCATCCGAGGAATGACCAACAATAGGTCCCAAATAATTTTCCATATGTTTCTTCCAAATAGATTCTACCTTTTCCCATTGTTGATAAACAAAATTTTCATTGAACCTATTGCATGTTGGATGAACAACCACAACCAAACAAGGAAGCTTTCATGTAAAGGGTTTGCAATAATAACACATGCGTAATGGCCAATAACATTGTTATTAAAAGAATATGTTATAATCTCATAGCCTATAGCTCCGTCACCAAATCTCACCAAGAAATGTGATTGGCATTGACATTCTTCTTCTGTACCACAAAACCCCACCAGTGTATCACTTTTTGCTACCCACCTAACATATTTTTTCACAACTGTTTCATCTTCAGCAAGCAACACAGGAATTGGGCCATCTCTAACATGCTTGGCTTTATAAGAAGCATAAAATTTTCCAACTGCCTCAAAAATATGTTCGTGCTCCCCTGGGATATATGCTAATGACTTTCTAACTTGCCTTAAAGTCGTAGATATTGAAAGACCATCTAGATTCAAGCTAATAAAGCTATGTAATCTAGGGCCTCCCCATAACTTGATCATCTCATAAAGGGATTTTGTGGATGTACTACACCTTCTCCCTGCTTTTGCATGCATCAAGTTATGAAAAATATCCTTGACAAATTCCCTGTAGAAATTTCCCACTTGTAGATCACCTGGTAATGCAATGTAATAAAGCAAAACACTTTATCTACTTCTACAAACAATTTAGCAGAAGCTTAATCAACCATGAGCAACATCAATAAGAACACATATAACTAATATGGAGAAATCAAACACACATAACACATAAGATATAACCAGGGGAAAGCACTAGCCTAAACCCCATCTCTGTATTATCATACAAGTGGAAATATGCCCGGATTACATAAAGCCTTAGCTCGGAAGCTATCCAGCTCTCAGTATAATCCCTCTGCTGCTCATAGACAGTCAAAGGCTTCTCACACACCTTCTCCTCTGCCCTCCAAGCCTCCTATTTCTATGCATAGTTTTCTTGGGTCTTCCAGCTTCAACCTGTGTGATTCTCACCTCACACACAACACTGACCTCTGAAATAACTACACAAATTTGAAGGAGATAAATCCTCATCATGGATGAGCTTCCTTTATAGGAAAAATATTCATCCAACTGATAGTACACTGTCCCTTCTCTGATCTCAACTGGGTCTCTGTCTGAACTGACATGCAACAATTATCCATGAGTGAATTCTCAGTTATCTAAAATAATAGTTGTCACATGCATGCAAGCTTTAAGAAACTATATTATATTATTTTAACAACTTGTTAAAATAATCTAACTGGACTTGACTAGTTAGAACTCAGTCAATTGATTCTCTCATTATAGAACTCATACTTATTCGCTCAATTAGTGCAGGAAATTAAAGATAAATTCCTCAATCAGTGGGACAACTCATGTGCATGCTCACAAAGACTTCAAATTCGAATTTCCTTAACTAATTAACTCAAATAAATAAATTAATTAATATTTCCAATTGCTGTTAAGACCAAAATTAATTTTACTTCCTATAGATAGGCAAGGGTCTGCTATAAATAGGAAGGGATCAAGAAATGCTATTTTTAGAACTTTCTATTTTTAGCAGTTTCACCTCTCACCCAATGTGGCCAATGACCTCACTGGCCAAACTGCTATTTTTAGACACGTTATTTTTAGCAGGTCTATTTTTAGCACATTCTAAATTTAGCATTTCTTGTTGCACACTTTTCAACATTCCCAAACTACATCTTTACCTTGTAATTTTCCTTGCTTATGTGCCTCACACACATCCTTGCAAAACCTAAAGACATCCCTCCTTTTCGTTGATTCAAACAACTTTTCCTTTAGGGATCTCATTCTAATAGAGAGTGTAGCAACCTTTGTCCTCTCCCACCAAAGCGATCACATTGTTGATCTATGGTTAGCATTTGTAACCCTTGCAACATTCTTCAATTCATTGTGAGTCAAATAGTTGAGTCTTCTACCTTTTTCTGTATCTCATTCACTTCTTTTATTGGTGCACATTGATTCACGATATAATCGCATCCTGAAGTCATCACATTCTAGAACCAACTTACAAAATTTGGATTTTAATGAATCAAATGGGATCCCTGCTTCAGAAGCCCTATGGAAATGAATATGCCTGTATGTACCATCAATACGACATTCAATACCCTCATAACATAACATGATCTTGGTATGCTTCTCTATGGCCCATAATTTTCCACCCCTTTGATCATCCATTAGGACCTTTGTTTCCAATCTCTCTCCATTTCTATCAATATAAGGATACCCCCAACATTGTAGTAACAAGGGAGATAATTGAGATGTAATAAGATGACAACAAACAAATAAATTTGAAGTAAGATAAAAAAAAAATATTCAAATTCATATTAAAGTTTAGTCTAAGTTGTTAATTAACATACCTGAAGTAGAAGGATCTACACTTGTAGAATCCCTATGTAATATTGATCGTGATAATGGGACCAAGAATCTAGTCAAACTTTGTTGGTACTTATCATTGGTAGGCTTTTTGGGTCTCCCAACTGTACCACTCCTCAACCCAATCTCCTCATGTGAACCCTCATCTGTAGTAGTAGCAGTGTGCTTCTTGGATTTCATGTGTTCATTTAGAGAACTGACAATATTACCATTTGTCAGCATTAAACAAAATCATTTATTGCAGCGTGTACATTCCACTCTTACTTTTTTCATGTCCTTATAGTTTGCAAGTGTTGCTTCCACCACCTTGAACAAATTAGGCTCTTGTGTCTTGTTGAAATCATCTAGAAGTTTGATTGCTTGATCAATATGAAATTGATCTCCAACCATCACTGTCTATTGTACTTCGTTACATGAAGGAATTTCACTACCACTTGGCATTGATAGGTGTTGTTGATGGGCCCCTGTTTTCATATGATGGTTTTTGAAGTTGCGTGTTGTTCGTGCTGCCAAGGATACATCACCCGTTTCATAATCAATGCCACAAATTTCACAATGGATCTTTATTTTAGATTCTCCCTTTTCTGAATATACTTTGAGAGTAATTTTCTCATTGACAAACTCTTCCATTATACTTTTAACTTTTTTTTTCCCAAGATGCCAATACACTAGGATCAACAAATATGGCTTGTTCCACTGACAAAGACATATTTTCAACTCTTGGTTGTTTATGCATAGGTCCCTCCACATTCACTTCAATGTTTTCAAAGATTGGTATTGTTTTCACTACATTTGAACACTGTTCTTCCACATCAAATGTGCCTAGTTTCCTCTTGATGCCTACAAGTTTTGTACAAACTTTCCATTTTTCTCTTGCTTTGGATTTAAACCTATTCCATCCCGGATAAAGTCAAAAGTGTATCCAATGATTTCATCATCCACAATTTCATCACGAATTTAAGCAAATGTACAACCTTCTCGACACTTGACCACGCCAATGGTAGAATTTTCTTCACGGTAGCAATTTTATAAAACAACTCCATATGTTTTTTCACATAAATAAATGAAAAAGTAAGTAAAATTCCACAAGCATATTGGTTATTATAAAAAAAAGAGCAAGGAAGCAAAGTATGAAATTTCAATTCAAAGCTCCAAAAAACATGAAGAAATATTACCATTTGGATGAAACACTTTGATTCAAAATGTACTATCGGTGGATTCCTCAAATGGAACTGAAACCAGAAATAAAACATATTACTAAAGCAAATTTGAGAGTTAATTTATTGTTGTACCAGACCTTGGAAAAAACATTGTATAACTATTTTTAATTCATAATCTTAACATGATTTATAACCAGAATTTCAGATGCTTTTCTAAAAATGCCCATTATTAAGTTAGATAGGCCAAACATCTGTGCATCTTGAAATTGTTTCAACCATGTAAATACCTGTTAAAATTGAAAACTAGGGCCAAATTACACTTTGGACAGCTCCTATGGGGAAAATTATTGTAGCATTATTGCAGCTCCTATGGAAACCAAGTCTTAGCTAGCCATGATGTTCAGAGAAATATTTGGAGGAAGTTTAACTCCTATGGTGTACTGAACATTTTTGACATATTTCAGAATTTGTATCAAGAAAAAAGAATTTTTGAAATTTTGATGATATACTTTGGATTTCTAAAATATTTCAAAATCCAAATTTGAAAAAGAGAATTTTTGAAAATTTGATGGTGTAATTGAAAGTTCTCAAGTATTTCAGAATCCGCACTTGCTAAGATAAATGCCTTATCCAAAATTTAAAACTATATTTGGAGTGGTTGACATTTCTTTGAAACAAGAACAAGCCTGTGGTTGATGCCAAGTAACTAAAGTGAACAGGAATTTGCTTTGCATCTTCTTGATAAAATTTCATGAAGGGAAGGGATAGAAGGGTGCTCTGCCCTTTTCCTGAGTGGGTGGAGTATGCCCAACAATCCTGATCGTTGTCCACATCACCTACGATCAACCAACGAATTTTGTTCCATTCCTCCTGTAGGGTGCCCAGTTTCCAGAGATATTTTGCTGGTGCACATGTCAACATCTCTTCAATCAAATAGTTTAGAAACTCAAAAACCTGTGAGAGAGCCTCCACCATTTTCAAAGTTCAAAAGTTAAGGTGTATGAGATAAATGTGCCTGAAATTTTATATTAAAGACATTGAGTTGCTGCTTTGTTCTTGGACTCTACAAAATGTTTAATTTTTACAGAGTCCTTGAGATTATTCTGGATAAGAAAAGCGTCGGGCACGCATAAATGGAAGGATAAGTCTTAACCAGATACAAAGATTCAAATATAATATAATATTATGTGACTTTTAGTTTTTGAGTTTTATTATTTTAAGAGGCCTTTGGGATTCGCAAAGACTATTCAAGTTCATTTATCACTTTTCATATTCCTTGCAGATGAATAATGTAAATTTTCCATAATGTTTAAATATTAGGTTTAATACCCTTTTTCTTTTAAGGTGTGTGAGTGTGAAAAAACAAAGTTGAAACATGTAAGTAGATAATATCCAATAGTTAAATATACTCTAGGAATAAGTATAAGTATATGACATATCAGAGTATTTAAAGCCGATGTCACAATAATATTTTAAACATAATTCAAGTCTAAATGTTGAACTAAATATAATAATTGTGCTACGAATTTCACCCTACAGCTAGAAACAGAGCACAAGGAATTAGAGGTTAACTTTGACCTATTGAATGAATCAGAGTGGCGTAGAAAAAGCGAGGATTAAAGACCTATAGTTGATCAGACTACCTATAAATCTAAAGTATTAGAGAAATATTTAAAGAGACATGATAGAGGATTTATTAAAATTCCAACAAATTATTTCTAGCAGTCATTACAGGTACCAGAATTCTAGCAAGGATAGAGACTTATCTTAGAAGTAAAGGCTTGGAGAGAGTTGTCAAGGGTTGAAAAGAGCCCTCATTTGACATCATATGCTTAGGGTTTGAAATCAATGAATAATGAATGGATGCTAAACCAATCACCATACATACGTTAAAAGTGCTTAGCGAGGCATCAATTTTTACATTGATACAATTATCTAAAAATAAAATAGATCGCCCCAAAATTGCATTGTTGAAACACTTTCATTAGATCTTTTTATCACATAAACCCTCATTGTTTGTCATAAAGTCCTAAAGATCAAGAAAATATTTCATGTAACTAAGAGGGAGACCACTATCACCTAACCCTCTCTCCTTTACACTTTAAGCTGCCTCTCCCCTGCTCAAGGGGGGCTTCCCTGGGATAAAAGTTTTGAGATTTTAGGCAATGATAGGAAAAGTGATATGAAGAGTAAATTCCAATCAAAGAGTTTTCAAATAATTATGAAAATAAAATAGGTGGAAGAATCAAAAGCTAATGTCTTTCTATTGGGCAGTGAAGTTTGCTACAATACCTTCCCTAGACAGTGCTAATGACAATGGCTCATGCAAACAGATCCCATAGATCTCCCAACACAATCACCAACAGGAGATTGGTTAGATGTAATAGCTTCCCTTGAGATAGAGGAAGATGAAGGTGAATCATAAAGAGATCTTGGTATATTCCTCTGTGGAAAAATAGACCTAATTAGGGGCAAAATCCTAGACCTAGACGATGGTAGAGCAGGATGATGCAACTGTTGCTAAAAATGATGATTGTGACTAGAACTGAAGCTCGAACAAACTTCTACGGGAAAATCAAAATAAACCCATTATGATGTTCCTCTAGCCCAGGGTTCATACTGTTGGTGTTCAACAAAATGGCTACTACTCTCTCTCTCTGGGTGAGCATATTTCTCTTGGATGTTAAGTGTTGTTGTTTCAACTATTGGGACAATGTTATATCCTTGGACCTATGTTGTGGAAATTCTCTGGAAACTGTGATTTTCTCTTGCTTATATTTACATTCTCCCTTTGTTGGTGTCTGTGAGAAAAACCCAAGTTGGTGTGCCACTACCATCCCACAAAACCAATAAAATTAGCACATATAAATCATACATACTAAAATATTTAGTAGCAAGGCAGAGAAACAAATGGAATACATAGAACCATACACGTCAAAGGAAAGATGTCCATTGTCGCCCAGGGCCCATACTCTTTCAACTTTATATTGATGATTTAGAAGATCTCATTTCAAAGTGATACAGGTGGTTTCCTTCTCTATGGGATTTCCAACTGGGATGTAAGATCACCTCACTTCTCTAGGTGCAATTATGGTTAAAGTTTCCATCCACAATTTTTTAAAGGAATATATTATACATTTCTCAAGGTAGTTGTAGGTTACACTATAAATATTTCACCTTTGTAATGAAATTTTCATGGAAGTATGAGAGATTATATAATAGGAGTTTCATGTGATGAGTTTATACACATCTTAAGTTTCTCGGCATATTTTATTTCCGTGTATCATAGAATAATTGGTTGTCACACAAAAAAATTGTCCTCCTAGCTATAGCAAGGAGCTTCCATAGTTTGAGGAGAACTCTTTTTCTACTGCCCCACACGTCCTAGAATTTATGAAGCATATATGAGAATTGATGAAAAAACATGAAGATTCCATGATAAGGTTATTTATGATTTCTTTAAGACAAGGGCATGGTGGCTAGCTGAAGCATTCTTGTAGCCCAAACAACATACATTCTCTCAAATCTCTAGTTGAAATCTTCCTCAAGCATTGCCACCCAAGGTTTAGAAATTCAATGGTACATATCAAGAGTTGTTGACAACCCTACAAGAGGAAGGCCTCCTTTGTCTTTTTGAAGGAAATGATAACATTGTTGGGGATGAAAGTGGAGCATCTATGGAAGAGGGATTATGCTCAAAATATGAATATGAAAACACTAGATATTTGTAACATGAACAACCTTGCAGCAACAATGACAGGAAGGAGGGCTATTTTAGCATCTAAAGTGATTGCTTAACACATAAATGAGTACCAACATGAAAAACGTGATGGCATTATTACACCGCCTTCAAATGATACATATGTCACTTTTTCTAGTGAGGATTGACATCAGGTTGGTGATGTTTTTTTTGGCTGCCCCATAGGAAACAATGTTGCAGATACAAAAGAAGAAAGTAGTAGCAGTTTTGAGATGAATTTGGCATGGGATTTATGCTCACAAATAAAAACAAGAACACTCCCTTTTCTTATGGCTTATGTACATGATAATCATAATAATGAAAACATAAGCCTGGAAACTCATAATGATCCTCTCATCTGTATGGATCAATCATCAGACCATATATTTTGGGTTAGGTAGAGGCAAGTCCTATACACTACTTGCATGGACCATTGATGTCTAGTGATCACAAAGAATAGGGGAAGTTTGATTCTGAGCCACTTCTGAGTCCTTCACAAGAATCTGTCATGAGATTTTTGAGACCATGTCATGTTATAAAAGTGTTGGAATAACCTCCCTAGACTTGTCACAAGAATTGAGGATAGAATATCCCTCCGAGGAAGAGAGACTTTGCTCCAAATATGACAGCAATAAGGATTTTGCACCAAACATTGGTATTTCTGATAATTAGTATCAACATTACACAAGTTATGAAATCCTCAATGATGAATTTGTTGCTCTAGAGGAACACAAGTATTTCTATTTTGTACACCAATTTCCCCAGGTCTTGAACAATGAAAAGCAGAAATCAACGGAGTCCTCTTATCTCTACAATCAAGACTACAAACCTTCTTTATTAGAGCAAAGGCATAAGGGCCATATTTGTGAAGAGTCAAAGGAATTATCTAGCAGCATAATAGAAGCCACACCTCTTCACATTGGAGCAAAAAACAAAAAGGTGCCCCGTAGGTCTGAATCTTCCAAATCACCGAATTTATGAACATCTACATAGACTTTGGTATGTACATTACTCATCAGCGAAATTATTAAGAATGGATTGTTCTAATTTTGCAAGGCACTTAAGGCCCTCCTATTGGAAACTATATCAATCCTATAAAGGAGTAAAACCCTTTGTTTATAGTTCGAAATTTGTGTATGGTTCTGTGCATAAGCCCTAGAAGGATAACTTGATAAAATCCAGTCCTATCCATTAGTTGAAGGTCTATGTTGGGCATCAGTCCTTTTTTGAGACCACTGTCAAAGGTTACCAAATTTTTGAAGTTCAAGCTACATGAAGAAAGTTTTGAGAATGTTTTGCAAAGTCAAAATCCAAATTGAAGAAGCTAAAATTCTAAAGTCTCAAGTTATCAATTTTTCTTAAAAGAAGTCGAAATTGTAAGCATGTTTGTGAAGGAGCCAAGAGAATTATTTAAGGATGTACCTATATATTATAGAGATTCATTGACTCCTCTGAATCAACTGCTAATACCGGCTGTTGCACTCCACAAGTCGACTCCTCTGAATCAACTGTTATTATCGCCTGTTGCACTCCACAGGCTAACTCCTCTAAATCAACTGCTAATACTACTTGTTTCACTCCACAAGCCGACTCCTCACCTCTTCTTCTATTTGTGTTGGGTGTTCGTAGAACCCGTCATTTTTTAAATCCTTGATCCTGAAGGTTACCGTAGCTGAAAAGAACACATTAGTTTTAGGTTATGGACCTGTTGAAGGCCCTGAAAATCGGGTCTACAACAAGGGGGATACCCGCCCGGTCCGGACCTTGGTTGGCAGCTCCTTATCTGTTTGGTATAGCGGGTCCGACTGGGGATATGGGACCAGTTTCCTAATTCAGTGTGTGTGTGTGAGAAAGATGGGTGTTTCTATTCTAAATGGAATACTTCTATCTAATCTAATGCTATGCTAATGTATTCTAATAAACAAAAAAACATCGAAATTTATGCTAACCCGAGTGTGATCTTTCTTCTATGCGATCTAAAAAGATTTCAAACAATAACTAGTAATAAAGATCATTCAGCTATCATAGGAAAAGAATTCGATAAAGATGAACTACTTCGTATAAGAAGTTAGACGAAACAATTGTTAAAACTTATCGCATAAATGAGCTATTCATACACTAAACATAAACAAATAGTTATCATCGTACAAAAGTGCCAAATGATAACTCATACATCCATGTTGTAACATATAAATCACTGAAAACTGAATATCACTTTAAACGCATAAGCAGAAATGGTTAAGAGATAAAGGTACCATTTATAACTAGTCCTACTCATGAGCTTCAAGCAATGATTGATTTATCTCTCCTTGATTCAACATCTACTAAGAGTACAGAAGTGCAACATCGGTAGCAGATATCAAATGCAAATATCAAATAAACCTTGTTCCATTCATTCACAAAAACCTCCTCTAAGGGTGCAAAAGTGCATGTTCTGAGGACAAGTTTTTGTTAAATTTCTAGACCCTTCTCTAAATGCATGAGAAGGGTTTAAATACTATTAACTAAATAACTTATTTACAGAAATTGAGGGTTCGGTTTAAATGACCGTCCTCTTTCTAAGAAAAACTATTCTAAAATTAAATCTACTAACTATTTCTAAATCTACTCCTTATTGTTGCAAGCATTCAACATTTTTCTGAGTAGAGTTGGTTGACTGTCTTCCGCCTTTGGTTGAGTTAAGCAAACATAATCGGCAAGAGCTAGCATTATCTTCTCAGTAAAATTGATGATACGCTTGAGAATCATCCAATGAATATGTAGCATTACCATGTATGCCTGGTAAAAATCCCGTTTCAACTTGGTTAATCTTTGGATTGCTTCTGCTTTTCCTTCAATCTTATGTTTCCAGTTTGCTTCTATTGCGATTTCTTGCAATTTTCGTGGCTCGGAGGTGACTGAGCAACCAGGGACCTTCCTTTCCGAACAATTTTTCTTAGCGATCAAAAATTGCCTCTGTTTGTTGATCTGGGCTTCCCTGATGCGGTTTTTGCCTCTTGTGCCTTTTTCTCTTGGTCGGTATAAAGCCCAAAATTTGTAAAAATAGTGGTTCCATGAGCTCTTAATCCTGAGAATTAAACTGTTTGTTTCTAGTATCAGCATCATTCACTACCCATTCAACCATGGCTGTATATGAGAAATCTATGATAGATGCCTCAGAAGATTTCTGCGGCTCTTTCTCTTCATTTAATATATTAAGTGTGCCTTCTGAAATGTTCATTGGAGCGGTGCCTTCCCTCCTCGTTGTTTTCTGCATAATGCCCTCTATAACGCTTCGTCCTTCTTTCCTGCAGTTTACATTGAGGTGGAAGTAATGATAAAGGACTAATGACAGGAAAAGTTTTAAATGCCAAAGATATACAAGATATGCCACCTTACATGAGCTATTTCTTCAAAAAACACAACACCCTACTTGATTAACAACTGGCAATAACCCATTAATTCGCATTAAAATACATGACCAACTCTTGGCTAAAAGGTTTTCTCGAATAATGAGCCAGAACCAACTGCAATGGAGGGGTCCCGCGTTTTTGCTTTGTGATGTCGCAAATCGTAGTATCGTAATATCGCAATGTCATCGGGTTGTTTTTATCGCAAGATCGTAGTATCGCAATTTTGCAGTATTGCATTATCATGGTATCGCAATATTGCAATATCACACATTGTTATAATTCTTGTGATATTTGCGATGTGTGATATGCGATATCGCATATCGGCGATTTTTTTGAAGTTTTTAAATGTGAATGTTTCTTCAGTATATGCGA